>JAJJMB010016078.1:1435961-1474138 GCA_023531105.1 Papaver atlanticum
ATATGTTGGTTGGATTTAGCATACTCTGTGTCATTACTCAGTTTAGAACAAATACTAATTAGAACTTGATACTCAGTTTAGATTATCTTTTTCCAGTGTTGCTTAAGATTATCTTTTTAAAATTGTATAGTGGTCTCAACTTATGAATTCAGTAACTTATGATATTTCCTTGTTTCATTCTTATCAGGTAAGGTGTGCTGCGCATGTTCTTGCGCTTGTTGTTAAAGATGCGGTGCGGTTGTATCACAAGTCAATTAGCAGGATCAGATCAGTTATCAAGTTTGTTACCAGTTCTCCCTCTAGGTTAGCCAAATTTAAAGAATGTGCTGCTCTTGAGAAGATTGATTGTAAGAAGATGGTTTTCTTAGATGTGAAGACCAGATGGAATGCTACATATCTAATGCTTGAAGCTGTCATTCCATATGAAAAGGTCTTTAAGAGGTTAGAAAGAGAAGATAAGAGCTTTCGAGATAAGTATATTTTCAAAGAATCTGAATGTGATGCTTTACCTATTACTGATGATGACACTGTTGTAATTGATAATGAAGATTATTTTCTTAGTTCTAGTGAATCTGAATGTGAAGGAGATGTAACTAAAAAGAGGAATACGAAGAAAAATAGCAAGCCCCGTCATTATGCTCCATATGCTGCAGACTGGTCATATGCTAGGAGTCTTGTGAAATGTTTAAAAATCTTCTTTGATGCTACTGTTAAGTTCTCATCTTCAATACAGGTTACTACACATGAGATTTTATGGCAGCTGGCTTTGATTCATGAACAGTTGGTTCGTCTTAGAGTTATAGGAAACTGAGATTATCATATTTCTAGGATGGCAGAAATAATGTTTAAAAAGTACAACACATATTGGGGGGATTATGAAGATATGAACTCTGTTCTGTTTTTTTGCTAAGTTGCTTGATCCCCGAGAGAAAGAGTCTGGTTTGAAGTTTGATCTTGAATGTTTGTATGAGCAAGATGATTTCAGGGTTGGAAGTGTTTTGAAAGCAATGAAACAAGATATGGAAAAACTTTATGAAGAGTACAACACCATGTATTCAAATGCCAATGCAGATGAAGGTGACATCAGCTTTTGAACTTTAGTTATCTGTTTTTGTTATACTGTTAGAGATTATAAATATTGTTATCATCATCATTTACTAATATTGATTGTGCTGATGTCTTAGGTACTGGGTCAACAACTGCTGCAGGTGTAGATGACATGGTAGTTTGTGTGCAAGAAGGGAACATTGAGGATATGCTTGAGTCGAGGAAGAAAAGGCGAAGAATGAATGTTCACTCTACTCATCCAAAGTCAGAACTTGAAAGGTATTTGCTTGATGACTGTGAATTATCTACCAGGGATTTTGATATTCTGGTTTGGTGGCAGGCTAATAGTACCAAGTATAAGGTACTATCACTTATGGTGAAGGATATTTTGGCAATACCAGTGTCCTCAGTTGCTTCAGAGTCTGCATTCAGTACTGGAAAGCGCATTCTTACTCCATGGAGAAGCTCGCTATCTGCCAGGACAGTTGAAGCACTTCTCTGTACGCAAAGTTGGTTGCAAAAACCTATCTCTCTTGATTTCATATGTGACTATGTACCAGATGACAATGCCAGCATTGAAGATGGTAATGGAATCTCTTCTCTTCTTTTTTGACTTAAAATTTCTATTGCATGGGAATGAGAAAGTAGATGCGGGCATAATATGTGAATATCTGACTTTTGAGTAATTCTCTTTGCAGACATTTTGGGCAAGGATGAGGATTAAGGGGATGATTGGCTTGAGAATTGGATGGACTGGAGTCTTTTACTTGTCTTCAACTCTTCGTGCTACTTTCTTTTCTTATGTTAAACAGTTTAAGACTTGTGTTTGATCTTTAGACTCCTTGCTTTTGGACTTCAAGTCTGTTTGATCTTTAGACTCTTGTATGGAATGGATTAAGAATCTAGTTGTTATTTGTTAAGTATGGAATGGATGTACAGGTGCAGGTACAAAATCTGTCAGAATTTTCTGATATGGTTAAAATGAACCGAACCGTAAAATAACCGAATAGTGTCGGTTCGGTTAAAAACCGAACCGAATTCTAAACAATTCGGTTACGGTTTTTAATTTGCTAACCGCACTACACACGGTTAGATAAACGGTTTTACCAATAACCGAACCGAACCGTGTGCAGGCCTAATGTTGATGGTAGATGAAGGTGCCATTTTCAATTTTGGAATTCACATGATTGTGCCAAATACATGATTCAGAATGTGTCTTGTGACGTATTTTTATCACTATGTATACAAGGATGGTAATGAATAAATACAATCCACGGTAAAATAAAATAAAACACACAACAACCATCCAGCAATTCGAATAATAAAATCTATTCATGGATTAAATATGTCTTATGAGCCGAAATTCTAACATGATTTAAAGATACTAAATTATACTTTTTGTATAGAGTTTATTGTGTGACTCGAATCCTGCCTCATTATTCAAATTTTACACTGTCACACTACGACTTCCACAAAGCTTGTTTCTCGATAAAAGTTTGTCACTATAACGCTGAATCTACCTCACATTCTAAAATCAAATTGGTTTACCAAGAATTTATCGTATGAGGTGTGCCAAATGATTTGTTATCTGTTATTATGAGTCAAAACCAACGATTGGCGATTAGTGATCGAAAATTGAATCAACGGATGATACAATTTACATGTCGCGATATGCATTTATTTATTATAAAAGTACAATATATTATTCAAATAGCATTTATTAAAAAACTATTTTTTAATTAATCTTTGAACATCATACGAAAATTAAAAAGTGGAAATATCAATTTAACCATGTTCGCAGAATGCTCATTATAATTAAGTCTATAGATTTATACATATTGTATACCCTCTTCAAAGTTGAATATTGGGCTAATACCCCTATATGAGCTATCAGCCAAACAATTTTTTTATGAAAGTTAATATTTGGAACGAAGATGATTTGTGTATCGTAGAGAAATTATCTCTCAAGAGACAAATAACTGGGCCCACTTTGTCTTTTACATATTTCAATGAAATAGTAGCAGCCCAACTACCGTTAAGTCTCCACTCGAGATTTTTCAGGAAAAGTCTCTCGACGAGTCTATCATTGCTCTATCAAGTAATATGAGTAAAGAAACAACTATCATTAAATCTCCACTGGAGATTTTCCAGGGAAAGTCTCTCGATGAGTGTATCACTGCCCTATCGAGTAATATGAATAAACAAACAGAGTTAGAGCTAAAAGGATCCCTACTCATGATTTTCCTCGGTATGTATATCATCTCTCTATCGGGAAGAACATGAGTAAAAAAACAGTTAGGAAGAAAGAACATTACCTTTAAATCCCCAAGTGTAAGTAACTTTTCAGGGACCAGTTTCCTCACAACTGTGTTGATTTTCTCCGGCTGATTCTGATGCTCCGACGAGCTCACTGCTTTCAGGTGAAGATTATAACAGAACATCATCTTACTTGCACTGACCTTAGTACACCTGATCTGGATGGTTATGGTCTTCAGAATTTTTTTAAAACATGTTCCAGGGTTATTGATTCAATGTTGTATTTTTTATTTCCTGTAACTTTTATTTATGTTTGTATTATCGTAAGTTTAAGTTTTTATCTAGGTTTAGTCTTAGGCTTACTTGTTTTATATTTAGGAATGGAAACAAAGCATCCTCAGCTCATTCAAGATCATCTTCAAGTTCACTTATTACAACAATTGTTACCACATCTCCGATGGCGAGTCAGCCGACCGATTCGTTCCATTACAGACACCTAAAGACCGATTCAGATTACTACTGCTACTTGAGACACTATGGCTACGATTTCAGACACTATGGATACTTCTTAGCTCTTGTTACTACTAGTTGGGTCGCTGCTACCTTGATTGCATTAGTTAATCTAAGATTGAAAAACTCCAATTCATGTTATATACATGTTCCGATGAACATTGTGTTGGATTCTATCCAGTCAATGCCTTGTGCTATGATACAAATTGATTTTGTTTTCAAAATTAGTTTGGCCCTAAATGTTTGGTCCTCTCCTTTGCGAGAGAGAATATCTTCTGAAATTGTATTTAGATCTGTAGTGATAAATTTGATAGGCAAGAATTGGTGGAAATACTACAATTTGTATGACTGTTCTATGATCTTGAAAAATGACTATAAGGTTTCTGATTTCCTAAATCGGCTTTCTCATTATATTTAGTGAGGCTTGCCTCTTTTCCAAAAAAGAAAAAAAGTAACATTTAAACTCAACGATGAAGATCACTTTTGAAGATTCTCGTACATGTTTAATGTAAACAACTCCAACACCTTAGGCCGGTTCCTATGGGGTATAGCATTAAAGTTGTTTTGGCATGGCAAATCCGTTTCTCCACTATGGAAAAACTGGTAAATATTAGGTAAAACTGGAAAATCTTAGATAAAATAATATATTTGATATGATAAGTGGGACCCTTGTTAATAAAAATATTGTTTGTGTGTATATGTGGGGTATTTATAAGGTTTTAATATATTTGCTGGGACCCGTATGAAGTAAAAGTAATATTAAAATAAGAAAAAGTATGAGAGAAGAAGTTTTAAAATAATACAAAACTATTTAGCGGTGGAGTTTAGATCGCCCGGTCAAGACTGGATCACCTGGTCGAGACTCCACCGCTCGGTAGGGACTCGACCTGACCTGGCTAAGTGGAAAATTTACCACTTAGCCAGGTCAGTTTGTTAGTTTGCCAGCTCCATAGTGGGTGCAAAACTGGCAAACTGTCCCGTTTGTTATACCCATAGGAATCTGCCTTAGGACAATGATTCACTGTTTCAAAAACCTCCATATTTCATGAGGGAAAATTGATCGTCCATCGTAAGAAAGACAATGAAACCAAGCAATTAAATATTTGAGTGGACGTGATTGAATTGGAAACGGTAGGTCTAATAATGTGACCTTACAACAAGTTTGTTAGAAAGTATTTGTATTTGGTGGACCATATTCACATTAATTTTGTTTTCATAATGCAGATAAAAAGAGTTAGGTCCAAATAGATGTTGATATGTTTTTCATTAGAGACCAAAGTCCTTTCATTTTCCATGTCTTTTTCCATCCAAAATACAAGACAAAAAACCAACCTCATTATGTGACCATCATCTTTAAGTCTTCCAACCAAACATCTAAAATGAAAAAAAAAAAAAAAACTCCTTATTATTTCTGCCATCACCATTATGTGTTCCCACCACCTTAATGTGTACTGATACTTAAAAGACAGTGAGGATGTGCACATATATATAGTGACAAGAAACCACTACCATCCAACGTAGGACAGGTTGAGTTGAGAGATAGGGCTTGAGTTGAGACACATTTGGTGATTTAAGTTCTGGTGGATTGGCGGGATTCCTTGTTTGACAGAGATATGTATGATGCATGGTTGGAAAATTGTAATCAGATAGACTATGCATGAATGCAATTTATCATGGTGGTTAATGATCAATTTTGAGAAATGTGGGATCTACACTGCGATGGAGAAAGGTTTTTCAATCGACATCGGGTGTAACATCTTGTTCTTTCATCATTTGGCAAAACGATATGAAAACATCAAATGATTTGAGACAACCCACTTAAATGAACTTTTTTTTGTTGGTAGAATTTGATGCGTAAAGAGAATGGCTTTAAAGTTAAAAGTAAGAACCCTTTTACCTTTAGAATGTATGGAGAAATCTATGGGTTTGAAGTGATGGTAATGGGCCTTTAATAATCTCCATAATCATGATGCAAATGTTGAGAAAATTTTGAGTGGGTATTTTTGGTGGGAATATTCAATGACATGGATGATGGATGTTACAATATCAATCAAATGATTTTCAAATCTGCCTCCATTACCAGTATCAAGTTCCTTTTGGCTCAAGCATTCTATGTGGTGCGCATCAGACTTGGCCGGATATTGTGCAAGTCACATTCAATGCAGTAGCAAGTGAACATAGTGCCTCGGTGGCAAAGGAGAGGACCTTGAATAGCAGTAGAAAAAGTTTAAAAAATAGGACCTTTGGCATACGAAGGGTTTAGGTGTTCTTCACATATGAACGAATAAAATAGGCTAAAGCATTAAAGGTTGAAGTGAATTAGTTACAAATAAGTACATGCACTAGTTAAGCACGATATCAAGGATGAGGGGGATTTTATTCACATTTTTATTCTTACACTATCATGCCAATGTTCTGCATCTTTTTAACATCAATTGTCAATAAGTAAAATGAAAAAGTGTCCATTGTCTAGAGAAGCACCTCAAGTCGTCCAGCTCATAGATGATTTAAAAATTAGGCGATTTGCGAGTATATGGTGAGTGATGGTTCATGCAAATGAAGAAATATACCATGTGAAAGAGACGTGCTCGGAAATTTATTGACGATGTGTTAATATTCGAGATGATAGGCTATCCATACTAAATACAAGCTAACCTCAATATATGAATGTTCGATAATGAATAACCTCGCCAAATGATATTAATATATGAATAGTTTTCTTCCGTCCCGATTTGGGGAAATGGGCTAAATGAATAACCTCGCTAAATTCGTTAATAAATAAATAAATAAAGATCCTTAAAGGTCCTATGAAAATATAATTGAATAATCATTAAAATTAATACAAAAAACATATTTATAAACCAAAATACTTCATCTAATCAACAATGTTCGTATTCTCAAAAATGCATCTAAAGTTTATTGTTTTTTCCTTCCACAAACCAGAATGCGCACCGTCCTTAATTTTTTTAAGTGCATGAATAACTTCTGTAATATTTTGCTTGTGTTCTAGCAAGTCATTTTTTATGGTGATTACTGCTTGAAATGCATCTTTTGATGGCATATTTTGTATAGTGCTACTATCATATGGCTCGGGATAATTCTCACAATTTATTATTGGCTCAATTATTTCTTCGTCCGTAAGCGATTCCATAATTGCATCGTTCTAGTTACGATAGTTCAAAAGATGTTCGACATCTATCACATTTATAGCTAAAGTTAGAAATCATATCTGTTAACTCTTGAATATCTTCTTTTAATATACCAATTTTTGGTTTGGAAACATCAAGATTATATATGTAATAAACTAAAAATACTCCCTAAATAAAGAAATATTCATTTACAGATAAATGGATATACATATTCACTTATTGATAAATAAATAACCGCGCTAAACGAATATTTTCTTTTCGGTACCAATGGCATTCATTTATCGAGGTTAGACTGTAGTCTAAATTATGTATGTGCACTAATTTCCTAGACTATGTAATGTGTTAATTGAAAACGCGGGGGTAATACACACCACTTTTTCTCTTAGGAAATATGTATGGACAAACTCAATACAACTCCGAGAGTTAAACTCAATCAAGGAATAATATCTAGAGTTATATCTCTTTCTCTTGCGATTAGAACGTTTACAGAATCAAATCCGTGAATCTAATCACAAAAAGATTACTTGGACGGTTCCAAAGATCAATATCCAAGGATCAATCAAGTCTTATCCAACAAACAAGGTTGAACCTAGCTACTGTGATTGATCAACGCACAACCTGTGTTATTTAAATTATAAAGATAAACAATATAATGCGGAAAAAGAAATAACATAGACACCATAAGTTTTATTAACGAGGAAACCGCAAATGCATAAAAACCCCGGGACCTAGTCCAGATTGAACACCAAACTGTATTAAGCCGCTACAGACACTAGCCTACTACCAATTAACTTCAGACTTGAATGTAGTTGAGCCTAAAAGGTATCGCAACGATTAAGGTACACTCGCGCTCCTTATACGCCTCTTGAATCCCAGTAGGACTCCGCGCAATTGATTCCCTTAGCTGACGTTGCACTAACTAAGAGTTGGTCAACTCAATTGAAGACTTTGCACCAATCTGCCTCCTACAGATTAATCCTATATATATGATCTCCTTTTACAATCAAATAGTTTGATCAAAGGTGTGGAAATCGATAGCAATAGACAAAGTTCGGACTTATGCAACCTGAAGTGCAACCTAGATTATTATTCACCTCACAAGTATAAAACCTGTGGAATCAACAAAGTTTGAGACAAAGAGAACTTTGATGATTTCTATCTATCTTGATCAAGTGAGTATCTCAACAATCGATCAAGATCAGGATACACGAGTTATCAAGGAAAGATAACTGGAGCTGGCTTCACGAATCCTTATGAAAACTTTGTAGTCGCTAAACCCTAAAAAGGGTTAGGAAGAGGACGACTCTAGATACAACTAGGACATTCAAAAAAGTAGTGTCGGGATTCAAAGATCCAGTTGCTTGAACTTTCCTTTTTATAGACATTCAAAGCATAGGTTGCTTTAGGTTTAAGCTAAGATAGCTTTGGAAACTAAGCAAACAATATCCACAGTTAGATTAATCTTTGTATCTGATTTACATAAATAAGATATACACTCTGGTTAGGTGAAACCATAACCGAACCGTGTATAAGGACTATGTTCAACATGGTTAGCCGAAACTAGCCAATTTGAACTTAAAAGCTTAATATTCATTTTCATGAATAAGGAAGACATTAATCTTGAGTCACAAACATGTTATCAAATAAGTCTAGTGTTTTAAGAGAATTAATCAAATGCAAATTATCTCATAGAAATAATTTAATCGCACTTAAAAATATAATCGACATGGTTAGTAGGTGTATAAGGTACAAATACCATTGCCATTCGTGAGTCGGTTCAGTCACAGTACGTGTACCGGTTTGTAAACATTTAACCAAACCAAGTTCCGGAGTTAATAGAACTATTTAGGTTTGCATACCGGTTTGGAAACCTTAAGACTGTCACCGGTTCCGGAGTTCACAGAACTAATTTGGTTTGCGTACCTGTTTGGATATACGACCGAGTTCGGGAACACAGAACTGTTTTAGCTTGTGTACCAGTTTGGATACTAATTCCGGTTCCGTAACCACAGTTCCAAAGTGGTTTGCATACGAGTATGCATACCGATCCGGTTCACGAGTTAAAAAGATTCACATGATGTGCATAAGAATATGAGTACCACAAATCTGTAAGTCGATATATAGCTACTCCGCTACGTGTATGAGTACATGTAATACGGGTTCAGACTTATAACATTTTCCCAGTTTGTAAGACTGATAACACTGTCTTGTATCTGAATCTATAGTAGTTCTATATTTCTCTCTAAATCAATTCGAAACATTCCTGAATAACGTCAATGACACATATCACTGTTCCAGGTTATTTTCGAATGATAAAACTTGAATCATGAATTTGATTCTGAACAATAAATTGTCCTTAACCGAAATTCATCAAGTATTAACAAATGTTCATTAAGCTTAGTCATTATATTTCGAGAAGTAATTATTCAATATAAACTTGACTCGAAATTCTTTTATATGCATAATAGTCTAATTAGTTATGCGACATCGTCGCAGTGATAGAAAAGTGAATATAACTTGAGATATAAGTGGTTCAGTCTTCACTTACCTTTTGTTGATGAAGTTCTCCAAATGCTTCGGTTGATCTTCGCCTTCAAACGGTATAACGCAATGATGACTGGCGTGATCCACTGTTTCTCAACTACATTTATATCCTAGTATGAGACTTAACTAATTGTAGACTAGAAATTAAGATAAAGTTTTGACAACTAAATTGACAACAAGCTTGAGATAGCAACACTTGTGAGTTCGACCGAGCGATGCTCTAACAATCTCCCCCTTTGTCAATTTTCGTGACAAAACTATAAATACATATGGATAAAAAAATAAATCTTTGAAAACTCTGCAAATCCATCATGTCTTGGTTTCCTTGGCTTCTTTAACTCCTTGAACTCTTCGTAATTTCAAGTTGCAATGTTTCTGAACATGTTTAACTCAGCACTCTTTATCAGGTGATGATAATAATCCAAGTTCAGTCATATCTAAAACTTATCATGATTCTTTTGATAAAGGTTTACGACCCGTTAGAATCATCAAGTCAAAAAAAATATCTTGGAATTCCTTTATGCTACCGTTGATCATCCAATTTTTGGTTCAAAGGGAAGATCAAAAGGAATATAATTTTCAGTATGTTGACAAGAAGCTAGTGCTACTTTAAAATATTCTTATGAAAAGTTTAAAAGAAGTATCTTGTCTTAAAGATCTGAAAGTCCACAATAGACAAAGTATCCAAGTCCCAAATGAAACCTGTCAACTCTAAAAATCATGAGAACATAGTTGATAATCTCTTATGGGAAAAATATTTCTCCACACTCATGTCGGGACAACCTTGATTCACATGAAGGTATATCATCTATGAAAAAAATCTAGAATAAAGGGAAAAATAATTGTCCTGCCAATAAGATGATCAATCAGAAAAGGGTTCCAAAAAATCTTGTAATATCTTCTGATGAAAGAATTGAAATCAGTCATAAGAAAATCCTTACAGTGAAAAAATCTTACGAAAACCTCATTGACAGAATAAAAAGAGTTCGCAAGGTTCCGGATATTTCTTACATTAGTTCATCTCGTACCCACGATCCCTTTGCAGTATCTCAAGGAAAGATTAGAAGAGGAAAGACAATCGTGCTGGGCAGAAATCATACAAAGAAAACATGAACAAAGGTTCTGATACTCGTCGTAAGCTTAATCAGGCTTACTCAATGCAACTTAGTTGTATTTTGGATGTGCACCTCACCTATAAGTGCTCGGTGAAAATAAAATGAGGAAGCATATAAAAGCGAAAGCACAAATGGTGTTTATAATATTATATAAGTGTTGACATTTAAAATATTATCTTAATTTGGAAACTTAATTTTTACTTTGATTTAGGTTTATATTTTGGGTGGTTGCGAACCCATAATGTCAAAAAGTTCATGTTAATACCGATTTCTGGTGTTTAGGGTTTTCGAAGTTAACTACCTAATGGAAAATATATTCTTCATATTTTTCGGACAAAGAATCTGTCTTTGAATTTTTGGCAAGAAAATTATTCAGATCTTTTCGATATCTTTCTCAGGGGAAACCCTATGTTATTTCGGTCCGAAAATATTTTATTATTTCCTTAAAAAAATCTCCCATATATGTATTGAGTATCCCTCGCTCCTTTTTATTTAAAATACCTTGAGCATGCCTCTTATGACTTGCAGCATCACTAAGGGTAATAGTGAGGAAACTTAGAAGGTTAAGAGTTATTAAGGGATCAATACAGAAAGGAGGAAAAAAAAAGTTTATAAACCATGACCGGTTATGATTCCGATAGTTGGGCTTAGGTGAACATTATCTTTGCAGTTTGTGGAGCAAGAATAAGCTTTGGAACTGGGCATTTAGATTGTTACTAAAAAATGCACAATAAACTAATCTCAGGACAAGTAGTAAATTCTTAGTCTTATGGGGTCACCAAACACTTATTACAATGCTTGTTAGCTTTATGGACAGGAAGAAATGAGGTTAACATGGTCTGCAATTCTATACATTTGAAGTCATGTTAACACTAGTATGTCTTTATTAGTTGATTTTTATTTGACGAATTCTGGAAAACTTTGGTATTGTACCTTACAATGAAGAAAAAGTTTGAAGTGGAAATCACTCTGCACTCTTGAAGCTGCACAACTGGGATTGCCATATCTTGATGACATGTTTACCTCTCCCAAGATTTTTATTTTGAGGGTTAGACTCAATTGATAAAATTTATAGAAGCTTGGATACTTTTATTAAAAACTCTCACTTTCATTTCAAGAGGGATATCTGAAATGTGAAGAAGAAAAAAACAGAAATAATTTTTAGAAAGGATATGATGCCCGATTTTATTTCTTGTACTTCGTGCTTTGATATAATAGAATAAAATCTTTTGCTCATAGACTCTTATCATAGCCAACATACTGACATGTGAACCGATGGGCATTTTTTTAAAAAAATCTTTGTTCTGATGATGAGACGATATGTATGATTTTAACACAATATGTTATTTTTTTTGTCTTGAAAGTAAGTCTTGTAGTTTCAATTGTACAGTGTCAGAAAGTTTTCATATTAAGGTTTATAGTACTTTTATGATTGTGTTGGATCGCATTAATCTCGTTGGAGTTTTTTTTCCTGTCTTTTTTCTCGTATGAATTCTGTCAAGTACATACAGTATGGGTCATCTTTACAAATAAACTCTTTAAGATTATGTTCTTTAGTTATAGATTTTGAGAAGAATGCCAAGTTATTAAGTGTCTTCCGAGACAAGCCCTTAATCTCGCTAGAAGCAGCCTCACTTCCTACAGTTATATATGACTTATGCTTTTCTCACGGATTTATTAAAAGACATCTTTTCTTATCCTCTTTAATTAGTCATAAGTTGCAAATGCATTTAAGCGTACTGTTTGTGGCTTTTTTTTTTGTGCTGGTTTCTACGGGACAACCTCTCGACTGGAATGCAAGGTTAAATATGACAGAGGGAGTTTCTAGAGCTTTACAACATTTGCATTCCCGAGATGTAATAGTTAGAGACTTGAAGCCCATAATATTTTTCCGGGGGAAGATTTTGATCCAAAATTGGCAGATTTTGAACTTGCGATATTGAATTCCTCAGTTGCTAGGACTCCAAATTCTTCTGAGGGAACTATTGGGTATACGGACCCATGGCATTATGAAGGCAGAAGGCACAACCCAAAACTGGACATATATATGCTCTTGGAGTGATCTTATTTGAGCCCATGACTGGGTGTTAAATTGTTCAAACGGATTTGGTAAATCATTTATCCTCTTTAAGATTTTTCCTCTTTACTGTTTTAATCAATTTATATCTATATCCCATAATAATTTGCAGTCTAAACCCTTGAAAAGTCTCAAACTATTTGAAAACCGCATTGACCCCAGCATGAAAAATGCTCCAGAGGGTGGAGCTAAGTGCATTCTTTGCTTTGCTGAGAAGTGTTTTTCTACACCTGGTAAAATATTTTCAATGGCGAAGTTTGTGCCCACTCTTTCTCGACTTCGTCAGAACCACTCTATAGTTTAGTGTCTTCCTCTATAATGCTTGAAATAGTGATGTTGATAGTTCGATGTGTTCCTCTGAAAGTGCTTGAAATAGTGATGTTGTTAGTTAGAAGTTGTTGATGATAAATCGACACTTCTTTTGAGTTTTTAATACAATCTAGCCGTAATCATTTTGGCTAGGAGATAGAGTTGTAGATAATTTGAATGAGAGATATTCTTCATGGTTTTTTTTTTTTTTTTTTTTTTTTATCTTAGCTACAGTTATGGAATCTACTTTATGAAATAAACGAGTTTTTTTTGTCAAATACAGGTCACTGACTGAGACAAGAAATCATTTTTTGTCAATTCAACAAAGAATTTTTATAAATATAAAGTTTTCTGTTTTTTTTATCAATACAAAAAAGAATTTTATAAATATGATTTTTTTTAGTTATCACAGCAAAGAATTTTGTAAATATAATAAAAGTTCTTTTTTTTTTGGCAATCAACAAAGAATTTTATAAATATATTAAAAGTTTTTTTTTTATCGATACAACAAAGAATTTTATAAATATAATAAAAGTTTTTCGTTTGATCAATACAATGAAGAATTTTATAAAAATAATATAAATGTCTTTTTTTGTTGATCAATACTACAAAGAATTTTATAAAGGGGCGCGATCCGTTCACAGAGTTGGTCTCACAGACTTTTTCACAAAGTGCCTGGACCGTTGATTTCCTCCATTTTGAATGGCTATGATTAACGGATAAACACTCGGATTTATTAGACAACCCACGACCCGATTGTACATGTAATAGACTTTTCATTGTTTTTTCTATCTCCTCCTAACAAATCATCTTTCTCTCGAATCCTTCTTCCAGTCTCTATGAAATCAAAAGTTCATGAATCGATGAAACTATGGAAAGTCTTAAAATCTCGAAATGATTATTAGGTGAGCCAATTTTTTTGTGTTTTATATGGATTATCAAATTATTTTATGTCTATGGTTTTAATTTGGGGATTGAGAGATGTCAATAATCAATTGAATTTTTCCTTGAATGAAAGAGTTGAATTTAAAGTGCAAGAGTTGTGTTCTTGAATAAAAGACCTCATGCTAGGCCCGACAAAGGTGTAACTAATACTTGTGAAGTCTGTGAACAGGTCTTCTTGATTCCTTCAGATTCCGTTCTCTTCGTTGCAAGGTAAAAATTAATCCCAAAACCCCCTATTTCTCAATTGCAATCATCGTTTTTGCTTAATTTTACTTATGGGTTTTGTTTCAAATTCATTCCTTAATTGAATTGGTTGATTGTGTCTGTTTGGGTGTTCATGGAATTTGGTTTTTCTCTGTGATTTGGTAACTGACTTGTTATACGGCATAAAGTTTGTTTCATGGGGTGTGTAACTGATTTAATTTCTTCATGCAGCATATTGGCTTGTTGAACTTGCCGGAAGGAGAGAGTAGCGATAATAGGCGTTCAAGGAAATCAACTGAAAGAAGCGGAAGAAAAGGAGAGAACGAAAAACAAGAGTTCATAGGTAGAAGAAAGGGAAGATAAAAGTGGATAACTAATCGGGTCATGGACCACTCATTAAAACCCGCGTGTTTGTTCAAATCTCAGCCGTCTAAACTCGCAAAATCCATTGGTTAGGAGACTTTGTGACAAAGTCTGTGAGACCAACTCTGTGAACGGATCGCACCTCTTTTATAAATATAATCAAGTTTTTTTTTTTTTTTTTTGCCCATGACAATGAACAACTTCCTCTTTTCTAATTTTTTCCTTTACACAGTCCACTGGGTGTTTGTTCAAAAAATGTTTCAAAATATATTTACAATGTTGATTGGACCAACAACCGGTCGTGCTAAGTTCGACCTTATATACATAGCTACTCATCTCCTAGACAGCAGGATCTTTGCGCATTGGACGAGCTTTTTTCATGAACAACTGTCACTTTGTGCAACCTAGGTGTCTATGGGTTTGAAGTGATGGTAATGGGCCTTTAATAATCTCCATAACCATGATGCAAATGTTGAGAAAATTTTGTGTGGGTATTTTTGGTGGGAATATTCCATGACATGGATGATCTATGTTACAATATCGATCAAATGATTTTCAAATTTGCCTCTATTACCAGTATCAAGTTCCTTTTGTCACAAGTATTCTATGTGGTGGGCATCAGACTTGGCCGGATATTGTGCAAGTCACATTCAATGCAGTAGCAAGTGAACATAGTGCCTCGGTGGCAAAGGAGAGGACCTTGAATAGCAGTAGAAAAAGTTCAAAAAAGAGGACCTTTGGCATACGAAGGGTTTAGGTGTTCTTCACATATGAACGAATAAAATAGGCTAAAGCATTAAAGGTTGAAGTGAATTAGTTACAAATAAGTACATGCACTAGTTAAGCACGATATCAAGGATAAGGGGATTTTATTCACATTTTTATTCTTACACTATTTCATGTAGGATCATGCCATTTAATGTCATGCATCTTCTTTAACATCAATTGTCAGCAAGTAAAATGAAAAAATGTCCATCATCTAGAGAAGCACCTCAAGTCGTCCAGCTATAGATGATTTAAATTAGGCGATTTGCGAGTATACGCGAATACGGAATGGTGAACGATGGCTCATGCACATGAAGAAATATATCATGTGAAAGACGTGTCCGGAGATTCATTGACGATGTATTAATGTCCGAGATGATAGACTACACATACTAAATACAGGCTACCCTCAATATATGAATGTTCGATAATGAATAACCTCGCCAAATGAATAATTTTCTTCAGTCCCGACTTGGGGAAAGGGGTTAAATGAATAACCTCGCTAAATTTATTAATGAATAAAAAAAATTGGAATCCTTAAAGACCCTATGAAAATATAATTGAATAATTATTAAAATTAATCCAGAAAACATATAAATAAACAAAAGTACTTCATCTAATCAACAATGTTCGTATTCCCAAAAATGCATCTAATGTTTATTGTTTTTTTCTTCCACCTGAACCAAAATGCGCACTGTCCTTAATTTTTTTAAGTGCATGAATAACTTCTGGAATATTTTTCTTGTGTTCTAGCAAGTCATTTTTTATGGTGATTACTGCTTGAAATGCATCTTTTGATGGCATATTTTGTATAGTGCTACTATCATATGGCTCGGGATAATTCTCACTACTTATTACTGGCTCGATTATTTCTTCGTCCGTAAGCGATTCCATAATTGCATCGTTCTAGTTACGATAGTTCAAAAGATGTTCGACATCTATCACATTTATAGCTTAAGTTAGAAATCATATCTGTTAACTCTTGAATACTCTCAGAATTAATCCGCTATACAAAATCTAAACCAACTTCGTATAGTTGAGACAAAGCAACTAAACCTATAGTCACCTAGTTCCCTCGGTATCCATGTGCCTCCAACTTGTAATAAGTCACGCACTTGGAACAATTCCTTTGGTTCGAATTCAAAACAGTAAAGGAACAACAAATCTGTTCGGTAACAACTCTTTTCAAACAAGTGATATGAGTTTGACAAAAGGATCTTCCGTTTATCCCAATAAACTCCTTTGTCGGGTTCTTAGATCAATCTCTTCAACAACTACCAAAGTAATTGTTTAGACTATGCAATCAATACTCTTAATCACAAAGAAATGTATTGATGCCGATCTACACAACTAATCAATCAAGGTTATCACAAAGATAAACCGATTATAGTTGGATCCCTCCAGCCGATCAAGTTTTGTGCACACCAAAGATTATGAACTCAAATAAGAAATCTTCTTTGTCTTCAAATCTTCTTAGATCTTTAATAAACACCTGCACACAAACAACTTGAATCTCTTGTGATCAATCACACACAGAACGGAGTATGTTAATGATGGATTACCACAAGACGTATTTAGATCTACAAACAGTTCTAAAGATCCCCGTCGACACTTCGATCTAGTTTGAGTGAATCTTATATCAGAAGAGAAGATTTTCAAGCATAAACAAACTAGGTGCAATCAAAGTTCAACAACCGTTAGTCAATCAAATCAATCGAAAACTAATAATAAACTGCAATTATCTAGTTTCCCACCAACGGTACTTGTAGAGCTTCTCAATCCCAAAGAAGTCTTTAAAACGAGTGGTCGTAAGAGATTTCGCCTAATTAGGATACTTTCCTCTCCGAATAGACGGCTCCACCAGTAGCAACACAACTAGGTAGTTTTGCTGGCTCTGAGGATTAGTTTGCTCGTAATGCAAACTTAAGTATTTATAGACCAAGGAATTTCCAAAACCGAATATTCTCAAAGATATGCAATAAAGTCCAAATCGGTTTTCATAATTCCTGGAAATGCTCTGTCCAAATATTGACCGAAATCTCAGTAGAAAATCTCCAATTAGTAAATGCACATTACCAATTTTTATTTTCTAAAGATATGCATTTAATTGCTGGAAATTAATAGCATATAAAACTAAAAACCTTAATTAAAAGATTCTCAATTTATTTCGATCCAGGATTCTCCTTTAGTTATTTTAAGGAATATCTTTGAACAATAAAAGATAAGAGTTACTGCACATGTTCAAAGTATGTCGACATCTTTACTTTGTAAATCCTTTTTCATATTTACAATCTTGGAACCGATATGCCACACTTCCAGACGAGTTTAGAATTGATTCATCTTACTTCCAAGAACTATGTGATTGATTATCCTATCAAATCACCATTAATGGGTTTCACAGTTCTACCAAAACACAAAGCTTCGGTTCTACCTCCATGTGGGTACTAGGATCGGTCACACAAGCTTTCAAAAAATTGGTTGACTAGGTACTAGGATCGGTTACCACATATTTATGATATTTTACTTGTGATCGGTTACACAAGTCATAGGATCGGTTACCAATTTCTAAGACTTGTTGTACCTCTTACAAGGATCGATTCCACATACTTGTGATCGGTTACACCTCTTACTAGGATCGGTTCTCCAATGTATAGAGTTGGTCATACCAATTACAATATATCAATCATACCATCTCAGGTGATTACTTAAGATCGGTTTCACTAATAAAAGTCATACCAATACAAAAGTCAGGCATTGTGAATAGTTTTACCAAGATACATAAACAAGTTATGAGCGGTTATACTAAACACGCATATTGGTAATCCAAAAATTTGCAATGAATAACAATACCAATAAGCCTAGCGATTTCCCTTTCGATTCACAAAACAAGTTTATGAATTGTACTCCCTTTAAACGAATGTAAAACATTGTTTCCTAGGACGAAATCTTCACCCATACCCATACATAATCACAATAGCATTCATACGATTATGTCGATGTCTTATATACGAAGTTCAAAAGATAGACGTTATACTTCGTATTGTAATTCCTTAATATTATGTCTAACTAGAGTATAATCATTCACAGCTTCGCAGTTATGTTTTCAATATGCACGACTTGAAAGATACGTTAGGAATGAAACAGTTCAAGTCAAATATTACTAACCTCAAGAGGAAGGATGATGTCTCCGTTGTAGTTCTTTACTTCTTCACACTCTTCAAGTCTTCACGTAATACTTGTAAGTCTCATATCCTAGTAACTTTCTAGCTAACCTATACGAAGTTGACTCTAGTAAATAATCAAGCGACTCTTTTAATGAGTTTTTATTCACTAAAATATGACAACCAAACTTGACATACCAACGCTTGGTGGGTTCAACCGAGCAATGCTCTAACAATCTCCCCCTTTGTCAATTTTAGTGACAAAACTCTTACATCATATGGATAAACAAATTTCAAGAATTCATTACACATACGCTTGATTCCAAGTTTCAACAGCACAAAAACCTGTATACATTCAATCCATAAATGCCATTGTTGACATTATAATAACAAAGCTAATACTCCCCCCCTAAAGGTAAGATAGGTAGATTTTCAATCCGCACGTCTTTGTTATTCCATTTGTAGTTAAGATAACCACAAGTATCAATATGATATGTTACTCCCCCTTAGTCTATGCTTTACTCTTTCGTTAGATATAACGTTTAAGCACCATTGTCCTTTCCTTAGTGATACCAAATCACTTGTTTACTCCATATATTTCTCCCCCTTTTTATCACAAAATGACAAAGGTACGAGCAAATAAAAGACAAACCGAAAGGATCTTACAAATCTTTAAAATGACTTGCATAACCTATAAGAGTTAAGAACGAGGGTTCCACACACCATTTTAGATAACCAATATCAAAACCGAAACTACAAAGTAATTTTGTTTTGATATGTTACCAAGGAAACAATTGCCCGAAGCAATTTTCCCTAATAGTTTAGAAAATCAAAAATTGACTAAGCACCTTAGTTCTTTTGCTAAACCGATTGTACAAATACAATCGCTTGTTCGATAAGACCAAAATAAAGATCAGAATTAACTTTATTTTTCTCATCAGGTTCTAATTATTCAAATAATAACTTAGACCTTTCACTTTTAAACAAGACAAGTACTAGGTTAGTTAACTAGCATTTCTTGTTAAGGTATTCGATTAGACTTGAATAACCGAAACCTCCACTTTGATAAGTCTAACTAAGATCAGAATTAACTTACTTTCTTTTATCCGGAATCGAATTGGACTAAACAATTGATCCCGAAAACCTTTCTGTTAAGCCATAAACAATTCATACAAACCAAATAAATAAACTTGCATAATTATTTACCTCAACCGGAAGCAATTGAAACAAACATAGACATTATAGTACCGCAATTGCACTGATACCAAACAATAAAGCAAGATAACAATAGTTTTTATTAACTGGAAACAATTGAATCACACACATACATCCATACACAAATAATGGAATAAACATCAATTGTACCGAAATTTGTTAAGCAAAAGCAATAAATATATGCAATAAAATCAGGCTTTTCTTAAACAGGAAAACGATTAACTAACAAATTCGTTACCTCAGATTTCGCATCCTCTTCACCCTAGAAAGATATATCATTAAGCGCAAGTTCACATAGAACTCTCCCCCGTTGTGTTGTCATCCTCCCGCCAAAACAAAAGAACAACAACAAAGAGCAACCTTTACCAGAGAAAGGTTGAAAATCGGTTTTAACTAATGCGATGCAAAAGTTGAAAACCCCGAAACACATATGCTTTTATGCTAAACCAAAAACGATTCAACATATTGTGACTTTTTCACATATTAGTTTCAATCAGAACCCCTTATGATCCTTTGATAAAGCCTACTAACATGGGCTAGAACTCAATCCCGCTAAATCAAAAAGTCACCCAAACCATAAGGGTTCACACAATATGAGATCGAATATTATGGTTTTAAAAACCGAAATCAGACATCTCATAAACTCAAATGTAACACACCTTAAATATTCAACAGAAAATCAAGTATTGAAATTACCTAAATCTTATAGGAAATTGAATTACAAAACCAACGCAAAAAGAATGAGGTTATTCCGAGTTCGGACGAAGAAGTTATGGGCAAAACAGTTTTACACTCCTTCGTATGAACCAATCACACCAATCACTAGGATCTCTTAAACCTCTCACTAGGATCGGTTACACCAATCACTAGGATCGGTTACAGTAGTTACTTGTGATAGATCACAACACTAAACTTTTTTTGACATAACTTTTGCATACAATGTCCGAATTTAGTGATTTTTGGCTCGTTTTAACCGTAAAAACAAGAGCTACACATATATGATCAGTAGATATCAACATCATAAACTCAAAATTACCGATTCTATAAAAAAAGCTCAAATATAAATAGATAATGTATGAGTATAGAAGAAAAGCAATCTCCCTAAAGATGTTAATTAGTCATATAATAACCGAGAGATCATGTGCTCAGTTTCATGTGCTTCCTCACCCTTCATAAGATTGAGCACAAAGGTGAGCATGCACATTCCAACACAACTAGGTTGTGTTGAGTTGATCCTTGTCATGTTCGTCACGAGTGACTAAGACAGAATCATCATTCTTGACCTCTTGCTTGGTTTGTTTTCTCTTGTTCCATCTCTTGTTTTTCTTCTTT
This sequence comes from Papaver atlanticum, assembly GCA_023531105.1. Lineage (NCBI taxonomy): Eukaryota > Viridiplantae > Streptophyta > Magnoliopsida > Ranunculales > Papaveraceae > Papaver > Papaver atlanticum. The sequence continues at coordinate 1,456,954 of JAJJMB010016078.1, forward strand.
GACTTGTGATGAAGAGTGTCATTATCACAACACTCACCAGTACAAGAGATTTCAGATATGATGTCTTTCAAGAAAACTCTTGTAATTATTGTCACCAACAATTAACAGCTGAGAGTCATTCTTGTGACTAACTTTTGGTCCCTTTTTGGTTATGGAGGATTTTGGGACCCATTTAGAGGAGGGTTTCGCAAGAGCAACTTTCTCCTTCATACCATTAGAACCATTGTCCTTTTGGATATTTTGCGAAACAACTTTTCTCCAATTTGGAACATCAGATCTTGTCTTAGCATTTATAAAGTCATATCTCTTTCTATATTTGGGCTTTTATGAGATGGCCTTGTCGAGCAATAGGCAAAATTTGAACTATCATTGTAATAATTCTTTTGCCTAAACTTTGGACAATATCGATCCGAGTTCCTTTGGGGAGCAATCTTAGCCAATTCGTTTGATACGAAAGAAAGTGTATCTTTTATCTTACGAATATTGCATCCCCATTCCACATGACTTTTATTACCATAATAACAACAATGCTTAGTAACATATGAAGTCTGAGTTTTAATGTTACCTTTTTCTGGATCCTCTTGCATTGGAGCTCGACGATTTTTCTTATTCTTATTCTTCTTCTTCTTATCTTTGTTCAACATTGTTGGTTTCTTGACATTAGCAGAAGTGCTCTCTTTGATTGCTGCTGGTTGAACATGATTCTTAGGCTTGACTGGTTTTACTTCTTTACAAGAAGTACGAGCATCTTTTACATCGGTGGAAGCCTCTGGTTTAGAAGAATTTGTAGCTTTAACGAGTTTTACCTCTTTGCTAATATTTGAAGCATCTATTCCCTTATAGCCCAATCCTCGTGTATCACGATGATTTCTACTTGCTTCTAACATTGAGGTTAAATTGTTTGTGCTATTATTGAACTTTTTCAAGTACAAATTTTCTTCTTCCAACATCTTAATTTTATCAAGAGCACTAGCTAGATCATCCTCAAGGTGTTTTTCTCGTGAGAGATATACACTTTCTTTCTATTCAAAACTCTTTTGTTGAGAGTTAATCCTTGCATCAGATTCAGCAAGTTTCTCTTCCAACAAGAGAATTTTTTCAAAAGCAGCATCACACTCCCTTTTTAACAATTCTGCTTGAGAGAGACTAGAGTTTGCTTTTTCTTCAAGACACTGTATTTATTGAGAAGTATCTTCCCTAAACTTTTTGTGATTTTGATGCATCCTTTCACATTCAATAGTAATTGCTTTAAAATCATCCCGATTTTTCTCAATTACCTTTTGTAAGTAATCAATTGCTTAAAAACATATTCTAAGGGTGGTTCAATAACCTCTTGCGATTCGTTAACTGAGTCTTTCTTTAGTTTTCGCTCTCGCTTAACTCTACTTTGACTCATGTCTTATAGGTTGGATCGCACCAAACATAGATTGTTAGATCTTTTCGTGTTTGCCTGCCCTGATACCAATTGAAAAGACGAGAGTACCCAAATATACCTCAATCTAAAACTTTTCCACCTATAAGTCCTTTCTCCGAAAGTGATTGTCTATGGACTGAGTCAAGAAAATACAACTAATCGATTCACACTTCGTGTGATCGTCAATGAATACGAGATCGAGACAATACGACAACAAGATAACTTGTGTGATTGACTATGGATACAAGATCGAGACAATACAACAACGTAGTATGATTACTTGATAATAGGTTCGGACTTAACCAAACACTGTAGGATTGCTATCAAGTAATTAGGAATTAACGTTTGTGTATTTTACTTCTAATTATAATAAAACAATTAAAATTGCGGAAATAGAAAAGTAAAAGACATAATAAGATTTTGTTAACGAGGAAACCGCAAATGCATAAAAACCCCGGGACCTTGTCCATAATTAAATACTCTCATAATTAAGCCGCTATATAAAATCTAAACCAACTTCGTATAATTGAGACCAAGCAACTAAACCTATAGTTCACCTAGTTCCCTCAGTATCCATACGCCTCCAACTTGTAATAAGTCACACATTTGGAACAATTCCTTTGGTTCGTATTCCAAACAGTAAAGGAACAACAAATCTGTTCGGTAACAACTCTTTTCAAACAAGTGATATGAGTTTGACAAAAGGCTCTTCTGTTTATCCCAATAAACTCCTTTGTCGGGTTCTTAGATCAATCTCTTAAACAACTACCAAAGTAATTGTATAGATTATGCAATCAATACTCTTAATCACAAAGAAATGTATTAATGCCGATCTACATAACTAATCAATCAAGGTTATCACAAAGATAAACCGATTATAGTTGGATCCCTCGAGCCGATCAAGTTTTGTGCACACCAAAGATTATGAACTCAAATAAGAAATCTTCTTTGTCTTCAAATCTTCTTAGATCTTCAATAAACACCTGCACACAAACAACTTGAATCTCTTGTGATCAATCACACACAGAACGGAGTCTGTTAACGATGGATTACCACAAGACATCTTTAGATCTACAAACAGTTCTAAAGATCCCCGTCGACACTTCGATCTAGTTTGAGTGAATCTTATATCAGAAGAGAAGATTTTCAAGCATAAACAAACTAGGTGCAATCAAAGTTCAACAACCGTTAGTCAATCAAATCAATCGAAAACTAATAATAAACTGCAATTATCTAGTTTCCCACCAACGGTACTCGTAGAGCTTCTCAATCCCAAAGAAGTCTTTAAAACGAGTGGTCGTAAGAGATTTCGCCTAATTAGGATAATTTCCTCTCCAAATAGACGGCTCCACCAGTAGCAACACAACTAGGTAGTTTTGCTGGCTCTGAGGATTAGTTTGCTCGTAATGCAAACTTCAGTATAGACGGCCCTTAGTTTGCTCTGAGGATTAGACCAAGGAAGTTTGGACACCAAGGAATTTCCAAAACCGAATATTCTCAAAGATATGCAATAAAGTCCAAATCGGTTTTCATAATTCCTGGAAATGCTCTGTCCAAATATTGACCGAAATCTCAGTAGAAAATCTCCAATTAGTAAATGCACATTACCAATTTTTATTTTCTAAAGATATGCATTTAATTACTGGAAATTAAAAGCATATAAAACTAAAAACCTTAATTAAAAGATTCTCAATTTATTTCGATCCGGGATTCTCCTTTAGTTATTTTAAGGAATATCTTTGAACAATAAAAGATAAGAGTTACTGCACATGTTCAAAGTATGTCGACATCTTTACTTTGTAAATCCTTTTTCATATTTACAATCTTGGAACCGATTTGCCACACTTCCAAACGAGTTTAGAATTGGTTCATCTGACTTCCAAGAACTATGTGATTGATTATCCTATCAAATCACCATTAATGGGTTTCACAGTTCTACCCAAACACAAAGCTTCGGTTCTACCTCCATGTGGGTACTAGGATCGGTCACACTTGCTTTCCAAAAATTGGTTGACTAGGTACTAGGATCGGTTACCACATATTTATGGTATTTTACTTGTGATCGGTTACACAAGTTATAGGATCGGTTACCAATTACTAAGACTTGTTGCACCTCTTACAAGGATCGATTCCACATACTTGTGATCGGTTACACCTCTTACTAGGATCGGTTCTCCAATGTATAGAGTTGGTCATACCAATTACAATATATCAATCATACCATCTCAGGTGATTACTTAAGATCGGTTTCACTAATAAAAGTCATACCAATACAAAAGTCAGGCATTGTGAATAGTTTTACCAAGATACATAAACAAGTTATGAGCGGTTATACTAAACACACATATTGGTAATCCAAGGATTTGCAATGAATAACAATACCAATAAGCCTAGCGATATCCCTTTCGATTCACAAAACAAGTTTATGAATTGTACTCCCTTTAAACGAATGTAAAACATTGTTTCCTAGGACGAAATCTTCACCCATACCCATACATATTCACAATAGCATTCATACGATTATGTCAATGTCTTATATACGAAGTTCAAAAGATAGACGTTATACTTCGTATTGTAATTCCTTAATACTATGTCTAACTAGAGTATAATCATTCACAGCTTCACAGTTATGTTTTCAATATGCACGACTTGAAAGATACGTTAGTAATGAAACAGTTCAAGTCAAATATTACTAACCTCAAGAGGAAGGATGATGTCGCCGTTGTAGTTCTTTACTTATTCACACTCTTCAAGTCTTCACGTAATACTTGTAAGTCTCATATCCTAGTAACTTTCTAGCTAACCTATACGAAGTTGACTCTAGTAAATAATCAAGCGACTCTTTAAATGAGTTTTGATTCACTAAAATATGACAACCAAACTTGACATACCAACGCTTGGTGGGTTCAACCGAGCAATGCTCTAACAAAAAGCAAACAAAGCAAAGAACACAAATCAAGATGTGAAGGTATTGGTAAAGGATTTCGTTTTCATTCACTAACATGTTCTTGTTTTAATAACTAGAATTGATATTTAATCTCTCATTATCAAAAGCCCTAGGATATCTTGATCGCAAGAATATCCCGCTAATTTCCTCTTGTCATCAACAAACACATTAAAAGATGCGAGTATAAATTCTATCTAAGAGAACAACCTAACGTGTAAAAGCACTAATCAAGTTTAATTCCTTAGATGCATTAAGTTCTATGAAATCAGGTCAATCAATGCAATTGAAATACATTGCGCAAACAATTTAACAAAGGTCACGATTCACTTGTGATTACTAGGATGTATCACTACAAGCAATATTCACAATTATGCTACTTGTATTCAAGGATTATCACTTTTACGTATAATAAACCCTAAACTAGCAATAGACGTGATTACAAGTTCTACCAATTTGCAACTTGACAAAACAATCAATCAAATCATGTTATAATACGTCAATCATATAACTATATTTTCAGAGAATCATAAACGATAAATATGAGACAAAACTAATTCATTAAACCCAAAATCATGTTATGTGAAATCAACTTAATCCATAACCAAAAGAAAATTAGCTCATGTTCATGGAGTTCATAACAAGAAGAAAAAGAAAGGTTTTCATGTTTCTAAACCCTGGAACAAAAGTAGAAGCAAAGATGATAAATAGAACCGAAAAGAGAGGTTATATATCTTCTCCTGTTGTGTGAGTACGGAGTAGGTTTTCCTAAACAAAAATCTCGACCAACGCGTGAACACATTCCAGCCCATTAGCAGCTACAGCCCGGTCAATCAAGGTCCAAGTCCTGCTCTGTCAACTCGGTCTAACTCACCGAGTCAACTCAGACATAACCGATTTCTACCGAGTTTTTGCCTGTTTTCTGGTCATTTCCAGCCGATTCCAGGCCTTCCAAATCTTCTTCCCTGCTGCATTTCATCCTAGCATACATCTATAATTCATTCATTGCAGCTGCATCATATCTCTACTTCAAAACCCATTCCAGACTTGAGTTTCAACCTCCACAGTCACTGCACCTGCCTAAATCCACCATCTCTTCTGCTCCTTTCTCAGCTCAACACAGCAACTACTTCTATATCAAGCACCCAACTGCAGCTGCAATTCCGTGATTCTCTCTGCACCCACAAACCCTTGCCTGCTTCAATTCCTGCGAACTCGCAACCTCCATATCATTCCCTGTACAGAGCTGCATCTACATATTCCTCATACACAACCAGAACCAATATTCTCTGCCCTGTAACTGCGCTTCAGTCCACATTCCATCCTGCATCTGTCTACCTGCTTCAATCATCATATCCTGCGTCATTCATAAGCACTTCATAACCTTGAGCAGCAACAGTTCCACCATTTGCATCAAACCAGCTAGCATCATCACACATTGCAATATTGAGTTCCAATCTCATCTGCCTAATGACACAACTGCATCACCCACAATTCATCTCATACTCTGGCTGCAACATAAACTCCAGCAGCATCATCAGCTCCACAAACTCTTGAATTTCACCACTAGCTGCTTCTAGATTCAATTCCAACTTCATCTCAGCTTCCCACCTGAATCACGATCCATTCAGCTATGAACTTCAACAGCAACAGATTCATGTCTTCTGCATTGCCTTATACCAACATCTCCATCCAAGTCTTGACCACAACACCTCTTGACCACCATCAGTTCAGACAGAGCACCAGAATCAACTGCCATTCTTCCCTGAACCCTCTTAGTATCATCTCCATCGAATCCAACACAGACCCATGAATCAGACAACATCAATTCTTCCATTTCTTCTTTGCTCTTTCTCCAAAGCCCTAACCTGTGGTCTAACATCAACACAGACCTGAACCCATATCTGTAGCTCTTCTTGCAGTTATATCATCACCTGCACTGCAATACACAGCACCACCAGTACCTTCACTAAAACCAGCTTCAGCAACATCATTCAATACCCTAATCGATCTCAATCAAACCCATAATAGAAGATTCACAGTAAAAATCATTTTCAAACCCTTCTCACCAAAAGCAACAACCAACTCCACCTTCTTCAACCTCAAACCCCACAGAAACACAGAACTCAACTCCAACAGCTAATTCAACACCAAACCCATATCATCTCAGGTCCTGCAATCCATCACCACCATCTTCTCAACTCAAAATCGAACCCAATCGAGAAAACACCAACAGCAACACTCCTCACCGCTTCAACAGTTCACTGAATCCCCCTTGAATATCTTCTCCTTCATCTCAGATTCAACAGTTGATGGTGGCATCTGCGTTCTTCACTGGTTCCTCTCCGTAACACCCACAACAGTTCCTCAGCTGCAATCTCGAACACAAACTGGTAACATAACTCCAGTTCTTCTCATTCATTCAAACCCTAACCGTTCAATCATTACAGACCCAAATACTCTCCGTTCATCACATTTAACTGCTGCAACATCATATTCAGTTTGAACCCATCCTTTCTTTGCCTTCTTGAACATCGAAATCATCTTCTCAATCTTGAACCAAAATCACCAGCAGTTCACCCCATTTGCAGCTGAATAAAAGAAACGAAATGCTGTCTGAAACAGCCGAGTTCGACCTAACTAGGTTTATTAGTATGGGACGGCTATCAACACCCATGGGTGTTTTTAGCAATTCTTATTAGGCTCCAACTGGTTGTCCCTTATCCTTGACTGGGCTCCGGATATCACTTGCCTGTAAATGACCAAATCACCCTCATGCTCCAAATGGATGATTTTTACTCTTTTTGCTCCAAATGACTCCAAAACACCTATAAAACTCAAAAGCAAAGATAAGATACGTAATTCACAAGAAAAGATAGCAAAGAAAGCATAAACTATAGATAAATATCAAGGTGTTTTAGACACCTATCAGATACTTGTGCCATTGTATCCATCGATTCTAGCTTGATGTCTAAACAAAAATCAAATTCACTCAAACTGTTTCATATTTAACACCAATTAATTTCATAACCAACACAATTAATCAACATCAATTAATATGGAGTCGTTAGCCATTACCCCTATAAAAATAGTTGGAAGAAAAATTACTTCAAAATAACCTTTACCTGAGTATGTCTGCTTTTCCTTGAAATTTCAAGATAACTTGCCGATGAGATCATTGTATGCTAGAGCATTGCTCGGTTGAATCCGCCAAGCGTTGGTATGTTAATTTTGGTTGTCATATTATAGCTCTAAAAGTCGAAGCTTCTTGATTAGATTACTAGAGTTAACTTCGTTAGGTTAGACTAAGAACAACAGAAATGTGAGACTCACTATGTTACTCTGAAGAATCTGAAGAGGTATTGGTATCAACAAACACATCATCCTTCCTTTCGAGGATGATGTATAATCCGTTAATTTCCTAAACTATGTAAGTACACCAATTTCCTGAAACTATTAATTAATTTTGTATTTGTGAAAGTATAGCATAATCGGTTTATATTAGCACACACATCCGCTGATTATACTATAATAATCGGTTTATATGAGTACCCATATAAGGAGATTATTTTGAAATAATCGACCTACAAATATCCGTCGATTTCTGGTGTTTTTCATACATGAATAACAACAAACTAGAACCAACATACTTGTGCCATTATATTCGCCGATTATAGATTGATGTTCTTAACAAAAATCAAATTCTCTCAAAAATTTTCGTATTAACACTAATTAATTTCATAACTAACACAGTTAACCAACATCATGTAATATGGAATCATTAGCCATTAATAAAATTAGTTGGAAGAAAATTACTTCAAAATAACTTTACCCGAGTTCGCCTGGTTTTCCTTGAAGTTGCAAGATAACTTGCCGATGAGATCATTTTATGCAAGAGTGTTTCTCGGTTGAACCCACCACGCCTTGGTATGTCATGTTTGGTTGTCATATTTTAGCTCTAAAACTCGAAACTGCTTGATTAGATTACTAGAGTCAACTTCATTAGGTTAGACTAGGAACAATAGAAATGTTGAGACTCGTTCGTGTTACTCTGAAGAAACTGAAGAGGTATCGACATGAACGAACACATCATCCTTCTGTTCGAGGTTAGTAGCACAAACTTGACTTGTTCCATTTCTACCTACGTTTTTTTTCAAGTCGTTCAAATTGAAAACATAACATATAACGTATATTTATATATCTCAGTATTGGTGACTTGATTATTTCATTATGATCAAAGTGTCAAGGAAGCATATACTTTGGTATATTGGATTACGAAGTATAGTTTAGCTATTTGGACTTCGTAGATTCGACAAAATACTAATTGATAACTTGCTGTAAGTTAGTGCATTGAACTTTCAGGTTGATTCCATACCTCGAAGACTATATTTAATTACATGATTTTAAGGAAGTAAACCTACGAAGCTGATCAGATTTTATAGTGGTAAGAAAGTTCGTTCAAGACTTGTGAAGATTTTTTATTTTAGATTTTTAAAACTAAAAATAAAGAAATACTTAATATAAAATTGATTTCAAGATTTAAAAACAACCAAGACACTAGATTCCACGGAACCATGAATTTAGGTTTGGGGGGGGGGATAATTTTTTTCCCCCATGGACACTCAATTTGGTTCGCCGCAAATGAAGTAAAGACACAACACACTATCTTTACCTTGAAGGACCACGAACTAAATCATATTAAGTTCGAAGAAAAGTGTTTCTATTATTCCTTGTTTCACTTGACGTCGACTCATTAATCATTATAACCTCAAAAACTTGAATACATATACCCGTTACACTTCACAATTGATAATTTTGATCTTATGTTAATCTATGAGAGTTGAAGTTCAACACAATAGATGGCTACATAAAAAAGTAGTCTAACATGAACATACATATGGCTAATGGATATCAACAGCTCAATGGAAAACATGCAGAGTTGAGAACAATTTATTGGAGAAAATTACATTACTAATTTATTTAGGGGTAAATTAAAAGACCCTTTTATATAATCTAATTAATCCCAGGGACCATATGCCTTTCAAAGTGAAGTAGAAAAACATGATAGGATTTCGTGTATTGGATTGAGCGGGCCAAGTAGAAAACTGGCTTACTTACACATGTTTCATATGGTTTCCACTGGGTAAAGCATAAATACCATGTGTATTGAAATCACTAAAAAGAAAATAAAGACTGATCTGAAAACACGAGGGTAACCAAATACACCATAATCTTTAAAATATCCACCTATAAGTCCTCTTACCGAAAGTGATTGTCTATGGACAAAGTCTAGACAATAAGACAAATCGGTATTCACACTTTGTGTGATCATCTATGGATACGAGATCGATACAATACAACAATCAAAGTGTGATTACTTGATAATATGTTCGGACTTAACCAAACTCTATAAGATCACTATCAAGTAATACGGAGTTAACGTTTGTGTATTTTACTTTTAATTATAATAAACAATTATAATTGAGGAAATAGAAAAGTAAAAGACACAGCAAGATTTTGTTAACGAGGAAACCGTAAATGCAGAAAAACCTCGGGACCAAGTCCAGAATTGAATACTGTTAGAGCACTGCTCGGTCGAACTCGCAAGTGTTGCTATCTCAAGCTTGTTTGTCAATGTTAGTGATCAAAACTATAAGTCTTGATTTCTAGTCTACTTATAGTGATGTCTCGGACTAGGATAGATTGTGTAGTTGAGCATTAGACTTCACGGCGTTCATCAAATGAAGACGAAGAACTACTAAGGCGAGCTTGTGGAACTTCATCAACAAAAGGTATGTGGAGACTAAAACTCATCTATCACTTGGAAAGTCTATTTCTACTCTATCTCCCATATTGAGACATAAGTCGTATTACTATATGGTTTTCAATTGTACACATTTGAGATTTCGAGCTGAGTTTAACTCGCTTACATATTTCTCGAAATATGTGTTGGTAAGCTTTCGCTTCAACCAAGTTTATTTTATATTCTTGACGAAAGTCAAAAGATGATCATGTGAAAATTGTCGAGTAACATCTTACATGGTTTGTGTGATACAATCATTTGGTGTAGACTTGGAATGTTTCGTTATGATTATTTCAATAACTTGAAAATTGCTAATAGTGTGTGAAAACGACTATTGTCATCCTCTAAGAAAGTTTCAATGATTGAAATAAGAGTTTAGAACACTTAACCAACATTGGATTATAAAAATGCTGATCTTGCATATATGTGATCCATGTCCGGGAACCATAGTATGCATACCCGTATGCGTACCTATTGGTTTGACAAGTCCGGGAACCTAAGTACGCGTACAGGTACGCATACTGGCGTAGTTTTGTGTCCGGAATTTTCTGCTGGGTTTGGTGGTATGCGTACCCGTTCGCATACTGGCGAAAACCAAACTTGGTTCGGCTATTCAAGTATGCGTACCCATTTGCATACTTGAATGGTTAAAGTTCTAAAATCGGTTTTATTATGAACAAATACATTTACATATTAAGGAATGCATTCTTTGCAAACCGTGGCTATAATGTTCATAATTGATTCGAGTGAATCAAATCGATTTTGCTTCAATTGTGTTCTTGTATACAATAATGAGAATATAGCAATTGAACAACTCTTTAACTAGTTTCATTTGAGTCATTTGAACTAGTTATGGTTAAGATGAATAAGGTTTATATGAGAGTGTTCATATAGCTAACCTCGGTTAACTACTGTTGAGCCAACATGGTGTACACGTTTAGGTACGGTTACATAAACCTAAATGAGGGTACATTTCCTTTGTGTATAACAAGCTAAGTTTGATCTAACGGTTGAAAGATATTAGCTTGAGTCTAATCAGGATTTCATCTAACGGTGAATATTGAATGCTTTGTTACCAAGGTAACTTAGATTGTAAACCCTGATTTGAAAACTATATAAAGGAGAACTCTAGAAACCGGGAAACCTAATCCCCACACCTCCTGTGTGTTACTAGTTGCATAAGCTAGAGTCGATTCTCCTTTAACCTTAGGTTTTTCACGAAACCCTGTAGGTTAACGACTTAAAGACTTCATTGGGATTGTGAAGCCAGACCCAACTATTTTCTCTGTAGTTGCGTGTTATGATCTTACTTTTACTATCGTGATTAAGTACTATATTTGATAAGATTTGCTTGAGATTTATTTCCGATAGGTAAGATTTAAAAGTAGTCACAAACATCTTCGTCTCATCGTCTGTGATTCCACAATATCTTGTTTCGTTAATCGATTGGGATTATTGTGAGGTGATTGATATTTCTAGGCTGTTTTTCAGGAATATAAGTCCGGTATATCAATTGGTTCCTGTTCACCTTGATTTATCAAAAGACGGAACAAAAACTCGTAGGTATTTCTGTGGGAGACAGATTTATCTATTCCAATAGACTTTTCTGTGTGAGACAGATTTGTTTATCAAGTCTTCGACTTTGGGTCGTAGCAACTCTTGGTTGTAGGTGAGATCAGCTAAGGGAATCAAGTGCGTAGTATCCTGCTGGGATCAGAGGGTAAGGAGCACGACTATACCTTGAATCAGTGTGAGATTGATTAGGGTTCAACTACATTCCAGTCCGAAGTTCATTGGTAGTAGGCTAGTGTCTGTAGCGGCTTAATACAGTGTGGTGTTCAAATCTGGACTAGGTCTCGGGGTTTAGCTGCATTTGGGGTTTCCTCGTTAACAAAACTTATGGTGTCTGTGTTATTTCTTTTCCGCATTATATTTTGTTATATAATTGAAATATCACCGGTTGTGCGTTGAATCGATCAATTGGGAAATCCAACCTTTGGTTGTTGATTTAAATTGATTGATCCTTGAACATTGGTCTTTGGTACCATTCAAGTTATTTCTCTTATATTCAATCGGGCTCGCAAATTTCTATTTGCTGATTGCGGATTGAATTGAGAGATAGAGATATAAAACTCTTTGATATACTTTTCTCTAGATTGAGTCTGACTGTCTAGTTGATTTTCTTGAAAGTATATTGGAGTTTGTCTAATCAGATTGCCAAACGAAATATTGGGTGTGGTTGTTAGACCCCCGCTTTTTCAAATACTCTCAGAATTAAGTCGTTATACAAAATCTAAACCAACTTCGTATAGTTGAGACCAAGCAACTAAACCTAGTTCAGTTAGTTTCTTTAGTATCCCTGCGCTTCTGACATTCAATAAGTGCACGCACTGGAACAATTCCTTTGGATCGTATTCCAAACAGTAAAGGAATAACAAATCTGTTTGGTAACAACTCTATTGATTCTTTCCAGTAAAGATATCTCAAGTCATATGCAAAGGCTCTTCCGTTTATACTAATAAACTTCTTTGCCTGGTTAGATCAATCTATCCAACAACTACCGAAGTAGCATAGTTTAGATCTGCAATCAATCAATATAGAATCCAACAAGAAACTATAAAGCGATGCCGATCTCACGCAACTAATCAATCGAATAACTCCGATTCTAGTTGGATCTCAATCGATCAAGTTTTGTGTTACACAAAGATATGAGAAACCAATCAGAAATCTTCTTTGTCTTCAAATTTTCTTTAATCTTCAATTAAACCTGCACAACACCACTTGAATCTCTTGTGATCAATCACGCACAGAACGGAGTTTGTTAACAATGGATTATCATAAGATGTCTTTAGATCTACAAACAGTTCTAAAGATCCCGTCGACACTTCGATCTAGTTTGAGTGAATCTTATATCAGAAGAGAAGATTCTCAAGAATAAACAAACTAGGTGCAATCAAAGTTCAACAACCGTAAGTCAATCAAATCTAGTTTATCTACTTTCCCACCAAGGGTACTTGATCGAATTTTAGATAGTGGTAAGAAAAGTTGTCGTTCACTCGGACTTGATAAGATTGATTTCATATTTTATAAACGAAAATAATAATAATAATAATAATATATATATACACAATATGGTAGCAGGATGGATGGATACTGGGACTCAGGATTTCACTGTTTCTCATATTCTTGTGGTTCAGAAATTAATCCTAGGACAATTATGGCTCAAATAATAATAATAATTATCTCTTGATTTTTCCAAGATAGATTTTTGAAAGCAATAACTGTAAATCTAAAGCATGGGACATCAAATCACTTAAGCTAAGCATGACCCATCAATTGAAATAACAATCATTCAATAAAATCATAAAACAATTACTAAACAGTGCAAAAAGTAAATAAAGAATTAAGTAAAATTACCACATTGATGAAATATAGCTTCCTCCATTGTCCCATTGAAGAGAATAAGCTCATCATGGTAAACATGCTCTTAATGTATTGATTCATGGCTCCAAAGTTTGTTTACAAAGATGAAAAGGAAATTAATAACGAAAACGACAAAACTACAATTTTTTTTCCAATCCTCTCCCCCCTCAAATATGCTCTCTAGCTCTCTATTTATACACACCAACCCATTACTCAAATATATTTTTCCATAACTCCAAAATCTTTTTATTTTTAATAAAAAATATCTTCAGGAATTTTTTTACTTCTTTTTACTTCTTTTCCTTCTCTATATTTCTTTATTAAACTCAAATATTCTTTAATTTGCATAATCAAATCCAAGAGAAAATCCTATAAGAATATATTTTCTATTTAAAACAAGATAACTTCCTTTTTTTTCAAAACTCCCGTAATTAATACTCATAGATTTCCTGTTTATAAGGCAAGAAGATATTTTTGTTGAAACTCAAATTTCTCGCAAAAATTCTTTTTGAAAATGAAGAAGAAGGTGGTGCTCATATCTAAAGTGCATGTGCCTTTATCAAAATTTATGGGGGCCTTTAGTAATTTTCTCCTGGGGATGCAAATACAACTTTTCGAGCAACATTCTCACTAGAGATTATTTCCTAGAAAAAGACTTAAAACAAGTTAATTAGTGATAAAAATGAGTCCCAGGTAATGCAGTTATGGGTGAAAATGCGTCGCACTTACGTGCTTATCAAATTCCCCTACACTTACATTTTGCTTGTCCTCGAGCAAAACAAAAAAATTGACCCGCTCAACAGCTGATCATGTACAAAAATCTCAAGACCACTTCAACAGCTGATCTAATTTTTTTTATTTTTTTAGAGACTCGCTCAACAGCTGGTCATAATATGATAGGAAAACAAAAGAATAGACTCGCTCAACAACTGATCATAATAAAATTCCCTACAATAGACCCGCTCAACAGCTGATCATAATAATATAATCTTTTTTTTAGACCCGCTCAACAGCTGGTCATGATAAGAAAATACCAAAAATAGACCCGCTCTACAGCTGATCATGTAAAAAAATACCTACAAAAAATATAAATAGTTAACCACTCCCCCACACTTAAATCTAACATTGTCCTCAATGTTCTAAAGATGAAATTAAAAACATGAACAAGGAGAAACTGTTACTACCTAAAGGAAGTGAGGAAGGATATTACCAGAGTACCAAAACACATGGGTTACCTCCCAGCAAGTGCTAAGTTTAAAGTCTTCAGCCAGACTAGGAAAGGCTTAGTCACCTCGTAGAATCATAAAGCAGTAACCTGAATAACTGTGGGTCATCTGAATCAAAAAGTGTTACCCAAAAGAAGAGTAAATTGCAACAGACCATGAAGATACCAAACATACCCTTATTTAACTTTCTGTTTAAGACAACTATATCTAGTTGTGGTTCAGGTTCAGTCTCTATAAAAGGGTCTTAATAAAATGTTTTCCTGGACTGGATTTCCTCAAAGGCAAGATCCCAAAGATCAAGTTGTAAAGTCTGAAAATACTCAACTAAGAACTTAGAAGCACATAACAATAACCTGAATAACCAGGGATCCTCTAAGTCAATCAGATTTGACTCACACAGTTGACCATAGTAGTGGTCATTCTTAAGCAAATGTGTCAACCCTAATCTCCTAAAGTAATTAGGTTTAGTCTCAAAACTGAATAACTGACTCATCTTTAACTCATATGTTCCCACAATTGAAAGAAAAGTTCTTGGTGGGAAAACAAAGTCAATCTTGGTATCATAGCCTGGGTTAACCACATCAACTATAGGACGGATTTCTAACAATTGAGATTCTTTCTGGACATCATGAGGTTCGGGAAAACGTGTATGAAAATAATCTTGTAAAATGGTTGAGGAACAAATGTCAAGTCCCAAGTGAGGGAACTTTTTAAATGTTAAAGGTAAGGCACTAGGAAAGTGATAATCACCCCAAAACTTAGAGTTTTCAGTGTCTCTAGATAGACTAGTCACAATTTCCCTAATTTCTAGATCATCAGATTCCTGAAACTAGTCAATTGATTCTTCTAAGTTGTTATCAGATAGTGCATCCTTACTCATCTCTAAGGGTTCATCTTCTTTGTATATGACTATTGTTTCTAAATCTCTAAACTCTAAAACAGTATATTCATAATAAACCCATTCCTCTAAACCATTATCGGCTTTGTAACTAGGAATTACTATATCATATAAAATAGTGATATCTCTATTCAAATCCTCATCCTTTTGAATAGGTGAATAATCATTAAAATTATTGGGATTTGAACCAGAAATAGTACTATCATCATGAAGCTCAACTGGAGTTACAATTTCCTGATCACTATGCCTACATATGTATGATTCTTCATCAACACTATCCTCATCATAATCATTATAATAATATGAAAATGGTTGAACCTCATCTAAATTAGTGTATCCAATTCTATCCTCATCATCTTCATCATTATATGAATAAAAACTATCATTATTTTCAAGGGTGGTATTGGGAACACTATATTGGAAATTAAGACTTTCTTGAGCAAATTTTTCCACAATCATATTTGTACTCTCAGTAAAACGCTTGAGGAACTCTTCTAGAAACATCTTAGTTGACTGCTCTACAGACTCTTCTGGAACACAGAATATTATAAGTTTCTTTCATAAATAAGTGAAACTTCTGTGTTGACTTAGTGAAACTCTTGAGAGATTCTTCTAGAGAAATATTAGGATCGTTTTGCTCGTATGACCTGTGGGTGTGCGGATAGTAATTGGGCTCATCATGGTACGAGCCATGACTTTCAAAAGTTCGATGTTCCCAACTACTATTCACATTATGCTCATAAAAAGAATAATGTCCATTTTGCTCAGTCGGATATTCATTATATTGGATACTGTAATACCGGTTCGAAATTCTTTTGTGCACGGGTGTGTGTTGTCAGAGTCTCAACAAAAAATAAAACCCACTAACAGGGGATTCGTGGTGGATAGAGTCTTACCTCCCGTACCAGACGGGCGATGAACCACTAAAGTCGACTCAGGCCACCGACTCCGATGTCAGTGTACGAACCCGAGGGGCCGAGAGAGTATCGTAACTGTTATCCTTCCCTGCATCAGTTTTATTTAAATTAACCCTTCCATAGGGTTTAAAAATAATAATGTCCAAAAGTCCCAAAAACAAAGTCCAAAAAATGTCCAAAAATAAAAGATTACAAAAATAAAATAAAGTCTAATAAAAATAAACTATATACAAAATCTTGTTCTTCACTACTTTTGAATTCCTCTTTTATTTCCTTCATTGGCGTTGCTTTTCTTTTCAGCACTCTCTTTTCTTTAGCTCTGCTCCAAATCTGAAAGAAAATAGAAAATACCAAAACGAGTAAAAAAAATAAAAATAATAATAAAACCTAAAAAAATATCTAAAAACAAGTTCGTGTCGGCGACGCCAAAAATTGATCGAATTTTAGATAGTGGTAAGAAAGGTTGTCGTTTACTCGGACTTGATGAGATTGATTTCAGATTTTATAAACGAAAATAATAATAATAATAATAATAATAATAATAATAATAATAATAATAA
>JAJJMB010016078.1:1474148-1524358 GCA_023531105.1 Papaver atlanticum
AATAATAATAATAATAATAATAATAATAATAATAATAATAATAATAATAATAATAATAATAATAATAATAATAATAATAATAATAATAATAATAATAATAATAAATTACACAATATGGTAGCAGGATGGATGGATACTGGGACTCAGGATTTCACCGTGTCTCATATTCTTGTGGTTCAGAAATTAATCCTAGGACAATTATGGCTCAAATAATTATTATTATTAACTCTTGATTTTGCCAAGATAGATTTTTGAAAGCAATAACTGTAAATCTAAAGCATGGGACATCAAATCACTTAAGCTAAGCATGACCCATCAATTGAAATAACAATCATTCAATAAAATCATAAAACAAATACTAAACAGTGCAAAAGGTAAATAAAGAATTAAGTAAAATTACCACATTAACGAAATACAGCTTCTACCATTGTCCCATTGAAGAGAATTAGCTCATCATGTTAAACATGCTCTTAATGTATTGATTCATGGCTCCAAAGTTTGTTTACAAAGATGAAAAGGAAATTAATAACGAAAACGACAAAACTACAATTTTTTTTCCAATCCTCTCCCCCCTCAAATATGCTCTCTAGCTCTCTATTTATACACACCAACCCATTACTCAAATATAGTCTTCCATAACTCCAAAATCTTTTTCTTTTTAATAAAAAATATCTTCAGGATTTTTTTTACTTCTTTTCCTTCTCTATATTTCTTTATTAAACCCAAATATTCTTTAATTTGCATAATCAAATCCAAGAGAAAATCCTATAAGAATATATTTTCTATTTAAAACAAGATAACTTCCTTTTTTTTTCAAAACTCCCGTAATTAATACTCATAGATTTCCTGTTTATAAGGCAAGAAGATATTCTTGTTGAAACTCAAATTTCTCGCCAAAATTCTTTTCGAAAATGAAGAAGAAGGTGGTGCCCATATCCAAAGTGCATGTGCCTTTATCAAAATTTCTGGGGGCCTTTAGTAATTTTCTCCTGGGGATGCAAATACAACTTTTCGAGCAACATTCTTCGCAAGAGCTTATTTCCTAGAAAAAGACTTAAAACAAGTTTATTAGTGATAAAATGAGTCCCAGGTAATGCAGTTATGGGTGAAAATGTGTCGCACTTACGTGCTTATCAGTACCCGTAGAGCTTCTTGATCCCACCAAAGTCTTTAAACGAGCGGTCGTAAGAGATTTCGCCTAATTAGGGTACTTTCCTCTTCGGATAGACGGCTCCACCAGAAACAACAAAAAGATGAAGTTTGCCTGGCTCTTAGGATGGTTTGCTAGAAATGCAAACTTGAGTATTTATAGACCAAGGATGTTTGGACACCAAGGAATTTCCAAAACCGAATATTCTCAAGATATGCAATAAATGCCCAAAATCAGTTTTCATAATTCCTGGACATTCCTTGTCCAATATTTATCGAAATCTCTCAATAGAAAATCTCCAATTAGTAAATGCACATTACTAATTTTTATTCTCTAGAGATATGCATTTAATTGTTGGTAATTAAAGCATATAAAACTAACAACCTTAATTAAAGGATTCTTAATTTATTTCGGACCGGGATCTCCTTGAGTAATTAAGGAATATCTTTGAACAATAAAAGATAAGAGTTACTGTTCGTGTTCAAAGTATGTTGACATCTTTTGTAAATCCTCTTTCATATCTACAATCTTGGAATCGATTATACCACACTTCCAAACAAGTTTAGAATTGGTTCATCTGTATTCCAAGAAAACTATGTGATTGATCAATTATCGAATCACAATCATGGGTCAATCGGTTCTACCAATCACAAGGATCGGTTTTACCTTAATATGGATTACTTGTGATCGAACACACAAGTTACCAGGACCGGGTACATCAGTTACCAGGATCGGTTACGTCAATTACTAGGACCGGTTACCATATTCTCATGGTATTGCTTGTGATCGGTTACACCAATTACCAGGATCGGTTTCACCAATTACTAGGACCGGTTACACCAATTACTAGTACCGGTTACACCAATTACAAGGATCGGTTACATAATTCTTTTGTGATCGGTCACACCAATTACTAGGATCGGTCACACTATATACAAATATTGATCATACCATCTCAGGTGATTACTTAGGATCGGGTATACTTATTAATAAAAACCAGTCATACTAAATCATAAGTCAGGCACTGTGACTAGTTATACCAAGATACATAACAAGTTATGATCGGTTCTACTAACTAACACATATTGGTAATCCAAAGATATGCAATGAATAACAATACCAATAAGCCTAGCGATTTCCCTTTCGATTCATAAAAACAAGTTCATGAATGTACTTCCTTTAAACAAATGTAAACATTGTTTCCTAGGATTAAATCTTCACCTTTACCCATACACATAATCACAATAGCATTCATACGATATATACGAAGTTCAAAAGATAAGCGTTATACTTCGTATTTTAATTCCTTAACACTATCATCATGTGATCATGTCTCATTACTAGAGTATAATCATTCACAGCTTCACAGTTATGTTTTCAATATAGCACAACTTGAAAGATACGTTAGGAATGAAACAGTTTAAGTCAATATTACTAACCTCAAGAGGAAGGATGATGTCGTCGTTGTAGCTTGTTACTTCTTCACATTCATCAGGTCTTCGAGTAATGCTTGTATGTCTCATAATCCTAGACTTTCTAGTCTAACCTATACGAAGTTGTCTCTAGTACATAATCAAGCGACTCTTAGATGAGTTTTGATTCACTAAAATATGACAACCAAACTTGACATACCAACGCTTGGTGGGTTCAACCGATCTATGCTCTAACAATCTCCCCCTTTTTCAATTTTAGTTACAAAACTCTTAATACATATGGATAAACAAATTACAAGAATTCATTAAACATACGCTTGATTCCAAGTTTGAACAGCACAATAACCTACATATATTCAATTAATAAATGCCGCTGTTGACATTTGAATAACAAAGCTAATACTCCCCCTAAAGGTAAGATAGGTAGATTTTTAATACGAACATCTTTGTTATTCCCCTTTTGTAGTTAAGATAACTACACAACAATATGATATGTTGCTCCCCCTTAGTCAATATTTTACTCTTTCGTTAGATATAACGTTTTAAGCACAATTGTCCTTTCCTTAGTGATTACAAATCACTTGTTAATTTACTCCATATATTTCTCCCCCTTTTTGTCACAAAATTACAAAGGTTCGAGCAAATAAAGGTCAAACGGAAAGGATCTTACAAATCTAAAAGACTTGTACAACCTATAAGAGTTAAGCACAAAGTTTTCACATACCACTTTAGATAACCAATATCAAAACTACAAGTAATTTGGTTTAAATATGTTATCAAGGAAACAATTGCCCAAAGCAATTTTCCCTAATAGTTTAACAAAATTGAATAAGAAACTTAGTTCTCTTGCTAAACCGATTGTAAACATACAATTGCTTATTTCGATAAGACCAAAATAAAGATCAGAATTAACTTTATTTTTCTCATCAGGTTATAATTATTAAGACAATAACTTAGACCTTTCACTTTAGACAAGACAAGTACTAGGTTAGTTAACTAGTATTTCTTGTCAGGGCATTTGATTAGACTTGAATAACCGAATCCTTTAATTTGATAAGTCTAACTAAGATCAGAATTAACTTAGTTTCTCTTATCCGGAATCGAATTGGACTAAACAAACGATCCCGTATTTCGTTAAGCCATAAACAATATATACAAACCAAATAAATTGACTTGCACAATTATTTCTCTTAACCGGAAGCAACTGAAAAAAAACATAGACATTATAGCACCGCAATTGCACCGAAATTTCATTAAGAAAAAACACTTGATACCAAACAATAAAGAAGATATCAAACAATAAGTCAAATAAATTGACACAGTTTTTCTTAATCGGAAACAATTGAATCATACACACACATCCATACACACATAATGGAATACATATCAATTGTAAAGAAATTTTGTTAAGCAAAAGCAAAATATATGCAATATAAGCAGGCTTTTCTTAAACAGGAAAACGATTAACTAAAAAATTCGTTACCTCAGATTCCGCATCCTCTTCTCCCTAGAAAGATATATCATTAAGCGCAAGTTCAAGTTAGAACTCTCCCCAGTATGTTGTCATCCTCTCGCAAGAACAAAAGAACAACAACAAAGAGAAACCTTTACCAGAGAAAGGTTGAATTGGTTTTAACTAATGCGTGCCAATAACAAAAGTTGAAAACCTGAAAAACATATGTTTATGCTAAACACAACTCATGTAAACATAAATTGATTCAACGCATTGTGACTTTTTACATATGAGTTTCAATCGGAACACCTTATGATCCTTTGATAAAGCTTACCAACTTGGTATAGAACTTAATCCCGCTAAATCAAAAAGTTACACAAACCATAAGGGTTCACATCATATGAGATTGAATATTAAGGTTATGAAAACTGAAATCAGACATCCCATAAACACATAGCAATAATATAGACATTCAAGCACAGGCTATGTAATCGTAAACTATCACAATAAAAATTATAAAATAATAATTTTATTCATAAATAATGATAGTTTTATTCAAAAGTAGACCTTATACAATAATCGAAATAAATCAAAAACTGATGTCTATTTTTCTTGAATTAAGTATTACAACATATAACTTAATCCCTAGAAGTGCTCTGATTATTTACTTAAGTTTCTTCAGCATTCGAGTTCTTGAGTCTTCTCTTTTCTTTCAGATGATTGAGTCTCCTCTTCAAGAGATTCACCTCCACAATCAACTTTAAAAGATTTGACTCGAGCCACTTCTCATTCTTTACAGAAGCTTCCAATTTTTATTGAGAAATCTCAAAGTCTCTAATTAAAAAGAACATGATCTCAAGTGATATTTGATTCTTCTTATGTTCCCTTGAGAAGTAGCACTTAATCTCAGTAGGAGAACATGTTTCAAGCTTCTGTAATTGTGAATCAATATCAATAGTATTTTCACCCATCTTGAACCGCAGACTAAACATAGAGGAAATAATCGGTTCTTAAGATGTTTTATATATATCAAATATAACTTGGTTTCCAAGTTTTGAGACACCTAATCAAGGTATTTTTATTTGTTAAAATTCATGAAGATATACACTTTCGGAAATAACAGTAAGAGTTTTCCGAAACAATATGGTCAAGAGAATCCGAAAATATCTTGCCCAATTTTGTCATGAACTTCCCTAAGATCGAAAGTATTCTTCTAAAAATATAAAAAGTATTCCAAAACTACAAAAATACTTTAGATGTTCATGATATAGATAGATTGAGTATAGTATTATACTTTTCTCATATTCTAGTGCTCCTTTAAGATTTTCCCATTTATTTAAATCAAGCACAAGTTGGGAAATTTTGATCAACAATATTAGTTGTTGAAGTGAGCACTTGATGGCTCATCTTTGTGTTCGGAACACAATCTATCATGATATTTTCGGACATCTCCCTTTTTAAAACTATTCCAAGAATAGCCTTCTTTCATTAAGTCACAACTTGAGTGATCTGATACAACAGAAGGATCAGTTCGACGATCAGGATCACAAGTATGACAAGAATTATTTTGAGTTACGAATTGAGCAGAACTCTTATATCGACCCAAAAAATTCTTGGAATATGACAACATCTTTTGATGAGATTGTTTCCTTGATTCTGATTTAGACAGTTGATCAACAACAAAATAGCATGATTTGAAAACATTTGTTTGAGTGCATTTATGCTGATCATTTCCACAGTCAGTAAGATAATCCTTGTCACAATACATGACTGTTTTACTTGACCAGATATTAGTCATAGGATTATTCCTTGAAACACATCTCTTTTGATTCTTACAAGTGGTTAGACTATTAGAATCAAGATGTTGTTTTTTATTAGTTAAGAGATTCTAGGAATTAGAATCACATATCCTTGTCTTAACTAATAGATCTTTTCTGACTCAATCATTGTCAAATTCTTCAGATTCAGTTTCAAGAGAAAATGGAACTGTATTTTCATCTTGATATAGACTAGATGTAATTACCACCATGTCAGGAGGTTCATGAACTCCAAGAATTTCTTGAGACACAACTTCTTCATAAAACCTGGTTTTTATCAAAGATTCTCTGATAATTCTCTCGACAGATGGATAATATAAATTATCTTTTAGATTATATTTTTCAGCAAGCTTTATAAAAAATTTAATCTCATCACTGTCATCTGAATCTGACTTGTTTGTCACAAGTATCTGTTTTCTTATTAACACATAATGGTTAATATTTCCTGAGTTGTGTTCAACCAGTGAACTAACAGTAGTGAGCTGTTTATCAGGTTTTGAAAACAAACTGCCTTTCTGAAGTATATCATCTTCTTGCTCTACGTTAACTGAATCAGCCATTAGATTCAATTCTTATAGGTTGGATCGCACCAAACACAGATTGTTAGATATTTTGTGTTTCCCCGCTCTGATACCAATTGAAAAGACGAGGTTACCCAAATACACCACAATCATTAAAATATCCACCTATAAGTCCTCTTACCGAAAGTGATTGTCTATGGACAAAGTCGAGACAATAGGACAAATCAGTTTTCATACTTTGTGTGATCGTCTATGGATACAAGATCGAGACAATACAACAATCAAAGTGATTACCTGATAATAGGTTCGGACTTAACCAAACTCTATAGGATCACTATCAAGTAATACAGAGTTAACGTTTGTGTATTTTACCTTTAATTATAATAAACAATTATAATTGCGGAAATAAAAAAGTAAAGACACGACAAGAATTTGTTAACGAGGAAACCACAAATGAAGAAAACCCCCAGGACAAAGTCCAGAATTGAATACTCTCAGAATTAAGCCGCTATACAAAATCTAAACCAATTTTGTATAGTTGAGAACAAACAACTAAACCTAGTTCACTTAGTTTCTTCAGTATCCCTGCGTTTCCGACATTCAATAAGTGCACGCACTGGAACAATTCCTTTGGATCGTATTCCAAACAGTAAATGAACAACAAATCTGTTTGGTAACAACTCTATTGATTCATTCCAGTAAAGATATCTCAAGTCATATGCAAAGGCTCTTCCGTTTAAACTAATAAACTCCTTTGCCTGGTTAGATCAATCTATCCAACAACTACCGAAGTAGCAGAGTTTGGATTTGCAATCAATCAATATATAATCCAACAAGAAACTATAAAGCGATGCCGATCTCACGCAATTAATCAATTGAATAAATCCGATTCTAGTTGGATCCCAGCCGATCAAGTTTTGTGCTACAAAAAGATATGAGAAACCAATCAGAAATCTTCTTCGTCTTCAAATCTTCTTTAATCTTCAATTATACCTGCACAACACCACTTGAATCTCTTGTAATCAATCACGCACAGAACGGAGTCTGTTAACAATGGATTATCACAAGATGTCTTTAGATCTACAAACAGTTCTAAAGATCCTGTCGACACTTCGATCTAGTTTGAGTGAATCTTATATCAGAAGAGAAGATTCTCAAGAATAAACAAACTAGATGCAATCAAAGTTCAAAAACCGTTAGTCAATCAAATCAATCGAAAACTAATAAACTACAATTATCTTGTTTCCCACAAACGGTACTCGTAGAGCTTCTTGATCCCACAAAAGTCTTTAAACGAGCGGTCGTAAGAGATTTCGCCTAATTAGGGTACTTTCTTCTCCGGATAGACGACTCCACCAGAAACAACAAAAAGATGAAGTTTTCCTGGCTCTTAGGATGGTTTGCTAGAAATGCAAACTTGGGTATTTATAGACCAAGGATGTTTGGACACCAAGGAATTTCCAAAACCGAATATTCTCAAGATATGCAATAAATGCCCAAAATCGGTTTTCATAATTCCTGGAAATGATTTGTCCAATATTTTCCGAAATCTCTCAATAGAAAATCTGCAATTAGTAAATGCACATTACTAATTTTTATTCTCTAGAGATATGAATTTAACTGCTGGTAATTAAAGCATATAAACTAACAACCTTGATTAAAAGATTCTAAATTAAATTCGGACCGGGATCTCCTTGAGTAATTAAGGAATATCTTTGAACAATACAAGATAAGAGTTACTGTTCATGTTCAAAGTATTTTGACATCTTTTGTAAATCCTCTTTCATATTTACAATCTTGGAATCGATTATACCACACTTCCAAACAAGTTTAGAATCTGTTCATCTGTATTCCAAGACAACAATGTGATTGATCAATTATCGAATCACAATCATGGGTTCAATCGGTTCTACCAATCACAAGGATCGGTTCTACCTTAATATGGATTACTTGTGATCGAACACACAAGTTACCAGGACCGGTTACATCAGTTACCAGGATCAGTTATGTCAATTACCAGGACCGATTACCATATTCTCATTGTATTGCTTGTGATCGGTTACACAATTCATTAGGATCGGTTACACCAATTACCAGGATCGGTTACACCAATTACTAGGACCAGTTACACCAATTATAAGGATCGATTACACAATTCTTTTGTGATCGGTCACACCAATTACTAGGATCGGTCACACCAATTACAAATATCGATTGTCCCATCTCAGGTGATTACTTAGGATCGGTTACACTAATTAATAAAAACCAGTCATACTAAATCATAAGTCAGGCACTGTAATTAGTTATACCAAGATACATAACAAGTTATGATCGGTTATACCAAGTTATGATCGGTTCTACTAACTCAAACATATCCAAAGATATGCAATGAATAACAATACCAATAAGCCTAGCGATTTCCCTTTCGATTCATAGAAACAAGTTCATGAATGTACTTCCTTTAAAAAAATTTAAACATTGTTTCCTAGGATGAAATCTTCACCTTTACCCATACACATAATCACAATAGCATTCATACGCTTATGTCGATGTCATATATACGAAGTTCAAAAGATAAGCGTTATACTTCGTATTCTAATTCCTTAACACTATGATCATGCGATCATGTCTCACTACTAGAGTATAATCATTCACATCTTTGTAATTATGTTTTCAATATAGCACGACTTGAAAGATACGTTAGGAATGAAACAACTCAAGTCAATATTACTAACCTCAAGAGGAAGGATGATGTAGTCGTTGTAGCTTGTTACTTCTTCACATTCTTCAGGTCCTCGAGTAATACTTGTATGTCTCATAATCCTAGACTTTCTAGTCTAACTTATAAGAAGTTGTCTCTAGTACATAATCAAGCGACTCTTAGATGAGTTTTTATTCACTAAAATATTACAACCAAACTTGACATACCAATGGTTGGTGGGTTCAACCGAGCTATGCTCTAACATGATCTATAATTAAGTTCCTAAACAACGAAGTGACAAGAAAAACTTGCACCGAATGAGGGATGAAGATACAGTTTTAATGCATTATAGGGAATTTAAGTAAAGGGGTTCTTATTTTTAATTTTTGGATTTCGCATTTGCAGTGAAGTTTATCTGCAGCATGATGAAAATTATGAAGCAGAGTTGTACAACTTTCTTAGATTTTGCCTTAGCAGAAAGGATTTGCAAGCCTAATTTCTATCTGTTCTTATTTATGTCTTATATTTTGTCAATTACGTTCCTAATATCAACTGATCTTATTATCTCTTTATCTCTTAGTGTAAAACTTTGAAACTCTTTCACTTCTAATCATCAATTAACGTACTAATATATTTCCATTCCTCGAAAGAAAACTACGGAGCGGAAGAATGAGTTTTAGTTCCTAATGGGATAATTTATAATTCAACCTGGGCTATTTTATGTTTTCTTTACAATTAGTACAACCCAGATGAGGTTTTACACGTTTTGGGGTTGGTTGAAGCATCACTCAGCCACCCATGCTTCCGTCACTGATTACATATATCCAACTAGGAAACCTAATAACTATCAAGTATTTCTTGATACTTATCCAATTAGGATACTTAACCTCCTTAAAATCCACCAAAATCCCTAAATTTCACGTCTAGGGCAAGCCCAAAATGCATCCCTCCTTTATCTTTTCGCGTAGGCTCAATAAGGCCTAACAGAAACCAAATCCAAATTGGTTTCACTATTTTTCTCATAACTCATTCGTCCGAACTCAGAATGACCTCATTCTTTTTGCGTTGCGTTCGTATTTGAATTCTATTCAAGATAAAGCTTTAATAAATTCTTGATTTGAAAGAATTGAATTTGGTCTAGGCCCTTTTTTCTTTGTAAAACTTGACTTCTTTGTCCATTTCATTTTGC
Organism: Papaver atlanticum; assembly: GCA_023531105.1. Lineage (NCBI taxonomy): Eukaryota > Viridiplantae > Streptophyta > Magnoliopsida > Ranunculales > Papaveraceae > Papaver > Papaver atlanticum. Next base: position 1,484,413 of record JAJJMB010016078.1, read on the forward strand.
AATGAACTCTTTTCTTAGCTTTAGACACTTGGATACTTGGAGTACTTCACTTCTTAGCTCTTTTGTAGCTTTTTTCACTTCTTTTTGGATGATTCACCTAAGAAAAGATATAAACTAGAAAAATAATATAATACAAGGTAATATGCAAGAAATATAGCTAAAACAAGTATGAAATTGACACTCAAAACATGTAAACAAAGTACTTATCATAAACCCATAATTTTTTATAGTGACCATCTGCATCAATCAAAGATTGAGTTTGTTAGAGTATTGCTCGGTCGAACTCATAAGTGTTGCTATCTCAAACTTGTTACCAAAACTATATCTTAATTTCTAGTCTACATTTAGTCAGGTCTAGGATTAGGATAAAAGTGTGTAGTTGAGAATCAGATATCAATGCGTTCTACCGTTTGAAGGAGAAGATCAATATGACCTTTGGAGAACTTCAGCATCAAAAGGTCAGTGAATATTGAACCACCTATTTCTCAAGTTTTGACTTTTCTATCTTTGAGACATTATCGCATGACTAAATTAGACATCACATGCATAATAGAAATTTCGAGTCAAGTTTATCTTGAATATTGTTTTCGAAATATGACTAAGATTAAGAACATTTATTCATACTTGATGAATTTGGTTTAGAACAATTTATTGTTTATAACCTAATCATGATTCAAGATTTAATCATTTGAAATTAGCCTGGAACAGTGATATGTGTCATTGATGTTATTCGGGAATGTTTCATGTTGATTATTAGAGAGATATAAAACTACTGTAAATCTGGATACAGGAAAGTATGCATACTAGTTCACATATTGGGAGAACTGTTATAAGTCCAGAGCTATATTACACGTACCGGCGTAGTTATAGTTCGGCAGCGACTATTTTGGTACGCATACCTGGTATCCATACCATAAAAAGTCTGTTTATTGTGAACCAGGAAAGGTAAGCATATATACCTAGTATGCAAACCGAAAAAGATCTGTTGGTTTCAAAACCGAATTAGGTACGCATACCCAGTATGCAAACTATAAAAGATCTATGAGTTCCTGAACTCGTTTTTGTCTGAAGGGTATCCATACCCGGTACATGTACTATAACAAAGATATTTACGAACAGGTACAGTACACGTACCAGGTATACGTACTTACCCTGTCGAAATTTTTCAGATGCATCATAATTATTTCTATCAGATAATCGGCATTTGAACAACTCTCTAATAACAATATCTAGATATTTTTGATCATATGTGTGATTCAAGAAAAGTATTAAAGTGATATATTAAAATGGTTAAGCTTATCGTTCAATTGGCTAGTTTCGGCTAGCCTTCATGAACATGTCATTGTACATGGTTCGGTTATGGTTCTTCCAAACCAGAGTCTATATTCTACTATGTTAATCTGAAGTCAAGTTTTTCATCTAACCGTGATTATTGATTGTTTGTTTCCAAAGCTATCTTAGCTTAAACCTAAAGCAACCTTGATCTTGAAAGTCTATATAAGGAGAACCTGAAACAATTGGGATCTTTGAATCCATGACACTATTCTTGTGTGTCCTAGTTGTAAACTAGAGTCGTCCTGTCCTTCAAACCATTCTAGGGGTTTAGCGACTAGAAAGACTTCACTTAGGGATTCTTCAAGCCAGGTCCAACTATCTTTATCTTGATAGTTCGTGTATCCTGATCTTGTTTTGTTTGCTGAGCTTGCTCCGACAAACAAGATAGATAGAAATCACAAAGTATCTTCGTCTCAAACTTTGTGATTCCACAAGTTTCGACTTGTGAGGTGAACACTAGTCTATGCTTCTCTTTGGGAGTCATAAGACCGGATTTTGAGGTTTGCCATACTTTGTCTTTTGCAATCGGTTTCCTACCTCACCTTGATCTTTGATCATAACGGAAATCACATATAGGCTTATTTGTGGGAGTCATATTGGTTTAGAGTCTTCAATTGAGTTGAAGCAACTCTTAGGCTATAAAGGACGTCAGTTAAGGGAATCAATTGTGCGGAGTCCTGTTGGGATTCAAGAGGCGTAAGGAGCGCGATTGTAACTGAATTGCTATGATGGTTTAATTCGGTCTCAACTACATTCCAGTCCGAAGTTATGATAGTAGGCTTGTGTCTGTAGCGGCTTAATACAGTTTGGTGTTCAAGTCTGGACTAGGTCCTGAGGTTTTTCTGCATTTGTGGTTTCCTCGTTACCAAAATTTCTAGTGTCTGTGTTATTTCTTTTTCCGCATTATACTATTTATATTTATAAATGAAATATCACAGGTTGTACGTAAATCAATCAAAGTAGATACGTCCATCCTTGTTTATTGGATATGACTTGATTGATTTTTGGATATTGATCGTTGGAATCATCCAAGTATACTCACACATAATCAGGTTTACTGACTTGCTTCTATAAACATTCTGATTGTAAGAAAAAAGAGATATAAACTCTTCATATAATTCCTGATTGAGATTCATTAAGTTGAACTCTCGTAATTATATTTGAGTTTAGTCCATACAGGTTGCCTAAGAAAATGTTGGTGGTATATTTTAGTACCCCCACGTTTTCAATTGGTATCGGAGCAGGCAAACACGCGAAAGACCTAATAAGTCTGTGTTTGAAGCAATCTGACTATATGGACAGAGACGGAATCCTCGATAAATGTACCGGCAGTTTGGAAAACACTGTATTTATGGATTCTTTAAAAGAGTCTGAATTTTCAAACTCTCTTAGAGATGAACATTCCGTTCCCGTAAAATAGTGGAATATTGATAAGTGTTATCCCTATTATCCTACTGATGAGTCTGACTCAGAAGTAGAACGGGAAGCAGCTAAAGAAAGTAATGAAATTTTATAACATGTAGGATTTCAGTCTTCTAAGGTCAATCGGCTGAAACACAAAGTCAATACTCTCATTGGTATTATTTCTGAACATGATTCCAAAACAAGGATTTTTCTTGAAGAACATGCCAAAGTGAAATCGAAAAACGATTGTTAAGTAATAACACCACTCCACGTTGCGATGGTGAATCCAAAAAAACTACCATGAAGATAGCTTCTGAAAAAGGAGATGAGTTAGAAAAAGTAAGAACACTCGCTGTTCATAATAAGCTAACAAAATAACAGTCAGAAACTGATAAACTACTAGTACTTTGTCAACAGATGATCAATTAAATTTCTCTCACCAAGAAAAAACTGTGTATCTATGGAGGAAGAGTTCTTCACAAAACGAGTATGATAAGACTACCTATTTTGATTTCATTGAAACTCAGAAAGTGTGCTTCTATTACAACATTAAAGGACATGTTCAAAGAAAGTGTAAACTGAGGTTGGAAAACTATCAGTTTGGCCATCTCCAAAACACCTTGGATTTAATTCTAAAGGGTGTAACTGATATTCGGATTTCTAAACCACTTGGGGTGAAAACACATTCGAGCAAATTTGCTTCTAGGAATGTAAGTTTAGCATGGTCTACGAATATTCAAACAAGTTAAAAAGGTAGTATGGAAAATCAGTTAAAGAATAACTCAGAAAAACCGTCACAGATATGGGTTCGTAAGGATACTCATACGCCTCCTGAGAAAATTGATGTTTTCATATATAAAACGATTCAACGAGCTAATATGGATTTGATCATTACAGGGTATAAAGATCTTATTGATAAACTGTCATCGTCTTTCAGACAATCAAACCCAGGTAAGGGCTCTAATATTGTCTCTTTCAATGATGACTGTAATTTCTATGATCACTTCTCTTGTTCAAAAAGAATTTTTTCAGATAAAGGAAGAGGTAAAAACAAGGGCAAACGTCAGCATAATCCCTCTAGTGAGAATTCGGCTCACCCTTGTGCAGGTTAGTCGCAAGTTTTAAACCTTATCCATAAAAATCCTGTTGGATAAGGAATTGTTCTGTAATAGGTGTACTATTTGTCTTAAATAATACTTTGGGGGATGATCTATAATCCTTTTCATATTGCAACCTTTACGTATTTCTATGGTTAATCCAATCTAACGATATTGCTAAAAATTTATGTTGAGCCAGGTTCCAGAAAAGATAAGCATTCAATGATTTTCCTTCCATGAATACAAATACTCTTGTGCTCTAAACTTTTGTTTATTGAGCTAAGAGTTATGTTTTTATTCAAGAAGGAATAGGTATATCACAGAAAAAGGTGGAAAATTGCAGTATTGAACAATATGAAAAGACGAGGGTACCCAAATATACCTCAATCTAAAACTTTTCCACCTATAAGTCCTTTCTCCGAAAGTGATTGTCTATGGACTGAGTCAAGACAATACAACTAATCGGTTCACACTTCGTGTGATCGTCTATGGATACGAGATCGAGACAATACAACAACAAGATAGCTTACGTGATTGACTATGGATACAAGATCGAGACAATACAACAACGAAGTTTGTTTACTTGATAATAGGTTCGGACTTAACCAAACACAATAGGATTTCTATCAAGTAAATATGAATTAACGTTTGTGTATTTTACTTCTAATTATAATAAAACAATTATAATTGCGGAAATAGAAAAGTAAAAGACACAGTAAGATTTTATTAACGAGGAGACCGCGAATGCAGAAAAACCCCGGGACCTAGTCCAGAATTGAATACTCTCAGAATTAAGCCGCTATACAAAATCTAAACCAACTTCGTATAGTTGAGACCAAGAAACTAAACCTATAGTTCACCTAGTTCCCTCAGTATCCATGCGCCTCCAACTTGTAATAAGTCACGCACTTTGAAAAATTCCTTTGGTTCGTATTCCAAACAGTAAAGGAACAACAAATCTGTTCGGTAACAACTCTTTTCAAACAACGTGATATGAGTTTGACAAAAGTCTCTTCCGTTTATCCCAATAAACTCCTTTGTCAGGTTCTTAGATCTATCTCTTAAACAATTACCAAAGTAATTGTCTAGACAATGCAATCAATACTCTTAATCACAAAGAATTGTATCGATGCCGATCTACTCAACTAATCAATCAAGGTTATCACAAAGATAAACCGATTATAGTTGGATCCCCAGCCGATCAAGTTTTGTGCACACCAAAGATTATGAACTCAAATAAGAAATCTTCTTTGTCTTCAAATCTTCTTAGATCTTCAATAAACAGCTGCACACAAACAACTTGAATCTCTTGTGATCAATCACACACAGAACTGAGTCTGTTAACAATGGATTATCACAAGACGTCTTTAGATCTACAAATAGTTCTAAAGATCCCCGTCGATACTTCGATCTCGTTAGAGTGAATCTTATATCAGAAGAGAAGATTTTAAAGCATAAACAAACTAGGTGCAATCAAAGTTCAAAAACCTTTAGTCAATCAAAAACTAATAATAAACCGCAATTATCTAGTTTCCCACCAATGGTACTCGTACATCTTCCTAATCCCAAAGAAGTCTTTAAAACGAGCGGTCGTAAGAGATTTCTCCTAATTAGGGTACTTTCATCTCCGAATAGACGGCTCCACCAGTAACAACACAACTAAGTAGTTTTGCTGGCTCTGAGGATTAGTTTGCTTGAAATGCAAACTTCAATATTTATAGACCAAGGAAGTTTGGACACCAAAGAATTTCCAAAACCGAATATTCTCAAAGATATGCAATAAAGTCCAAATCGGTTTTCATAATTCCTGGAAATGCATTGTCTAAATATTAACCGAAATCTCATTAGAAAATCTCAAATTAGTAAATGCACATTACTAATTTTTATTTTCTAAAGATATGTATTTAATTGCTGGAAATTAAAAGAATATAAAAAACTAAAAACCTTAATTAAAAGATTCTCAATTTATTTCGATCCGGGATTCTCCTTTAGCTATTAAGGAATATCTTTGAACAATAAAAGATAAGAGTTACTGCACATGTTCAAAGTATGTCTACATCTTTTCTTTGTCTATGCTTTTACTCTTTCGTTAGATATAACATTTAATCACCAATGTCCTTTCCTTAGTGATACCAAATCACTTGTTTACTCCATATATTTCTCCCCCTTTTTGTCACAAAATGAGAAAGGTACGAGCAAATAAAATACAAACCGAAAGGATTTTATAAATCTAAAAGACTTGCAAAACCTATAAGAGTTAAGCACGAGGGTTCCACACACCATTTTAGACAACCAATATCAAAATCGAAACTACAAAGTAATTTTGTTTTGATATGTTACCAAGGAAACAATTTCCCGAAGCAATTTTCCCTAATAGTTTATCAAATCAAAAATTGACTAAGCACCTTAGTTCTTTTTCTAAACCGATTGTACAAATACAATCGCTTGTTCGATAAGACTAAAATAAAGATCAGAATTAACTCTATTTTTCTCATCAGGTTCTAATTATTCAAATAATAACTTAGACCTTTCACTTTTAAACAAGACAAGTACTAGGTTAGTTAACTAGCATTTCTTGTTAAGGCATTCGATTAGACTTGAATAACCGAAACCTCCACTTTGATAAGTCTAACTAAGATCAGAGTTAACTTAGTTTCTCTTATCCGGAATCGAATTGGACTACACAATTGATCTCGAAAATCTTTTTGTTAAGCCATAAACAATTAATACAAACCAAATAAATCAACTTGCATAATTATTTACCTCAACTTGAAGCAATTGAAACAAACATAGACATTATAGTACCGCAATTGCACCGTAATTTCGTAAGCCTAAACAATTGATACCAAACCATAAAGCAAGATAACAATAGTTTTTCTTAACCGGAAACAATTGAATCACACACACATCCATACACAAATAATGGAATAAACATCAATTGTACCGAAATTTTGTTAAGCAAAAGCAATAAATATACGCAATAAAATCAGGCTTTTCTTAAACAGGAAAACGATTAACTAACAAATTCGTTACCTCAAGCTCCGCATCCTCTTCTCCTTTTTATTTGCATCTTTCCGGGGAGGAATATCACTGTGTTGTCATCCTTTTGCAGTTCAAAAGAACAACAACAAAGACCAACCTTTACCAGAGAAAGGTTGAAAACCGGTTTTAACTAATGTAATGCAAAAGTTGAAACCCCGAAACACATATGCTTTTATGCTAAACCAAAAACGATTCAACATATTGTGACTTTTTCACATATTAGTTTCAATCAGAACCCCTTATGATCCTTTGATAAATCCTACCAACATGGGCTAGAACTCAATCCCGCTCCATCAAAAAGTAACCCAAACCATAAGGGTTCACACAATATGAGATCGAATATTAAGGTCATGAAAACCGAAATCAAACATCCCATAAACATACATAGCAATAATATAAAGCATTCAAGCTAGGCTATGTAATCGAAAACTATCACAAGAAAAATTATAGAATAATAATTTTATTCATTAAATAATAAGATAGTTTTATTCAAAATAGACCTTATACAATTTATTGAAAGAAATAAAAAACTGATGTCTATTTTCCTTCTATTCTCAATTCTTGTGAAGATTGCTTTCAAAAACTCGATTCAAATTCTTATGAGCATTTCCTTTCCTTTCCCAGTAGATGATTTTTTCATCTCGAATAGTTGAGAATGAAGCTCAGCAAGTACTTCTTTTGAATCCTTTATCATCAGCTCATGATGTCTAATGCAACTTCTAACAGTAAGAATCTGTTTTCTTAGAGAATCTTGAGGATTATCATACTGAGATTCATCATGAGTTTCAGTCAGAACTGATGCACAGAGTGCTAAATCATCAAGAGACGATCCTTCTTTTGCCGAATTTTCCATTGTCACAATATAGTCTTCTTTCGGACAAGAACAAAATATATATACAATGGAATAAAAATCAAGGGATAACTTGGTTTATGGAAACCGGATATATTTTTCCCAAAAAGTAAAAGATATCAGTTAAGGCTATTTTTTACTTAAGGAACAAATATGTACAACCTGCCCAGATTTATGCTTCCTCACAATCAGAATTTTGGGCAACAAGTGAGGATGCATTTTTCAACACAATCAATGTGTGTCGAGATGAGAATTATTCTCACCATAGGTAACAAAGACATCCTTAGGATGACTTATAAACACAATAGACTGTGTTTCCTTATATTCTTTCTTCCTCTTGTAATTGCAAGAGTTTGCAATTTCCTTTTGAGATATAATAAACTTACCAGCCTTCAAAATCTTTATCCCCTTGTGAAGAGCCTTGATAAATTTATTTCCATGGGAGATTGCAGTGTGGTTATTTCCTCCACATGAATGACCTAGTATATTATCAGAACAACTAGTTTCTGACCCTTTTGGTTTGTCAACCAATTTTTCTTGCTCAGAATTCACCTTTCGGGTTTTATCTGAAAGGAATTTCAAAAGGTTTTCAAGATCTAGGCTTAACCTTTTATTTCCCTTAATTCCCAACTTAAGTTTTTCTAAACAGTTCTTTTAGGAGTTGATTAGACTCACAGGATTCATCACTGTTAGAGTTGGCCAGAAGTGCATTACAGTTAGATGTTCCTTCATAGGGTTCTTCCTCCGAAATATCATTAAGAGAAGAGACATAAGCCTTGTTGCACTTCTTAGCTCTTCTGCTGGAACAATGTTTAGCCATATTTCCAAATCTACGGCACTTGAAACATTGGATTTCTTCAATATACTTTTTATGACAAAAAGATAATGTATTAGGAACATATTTATCATTAGATAAGATGTCCTTAATTCGTTGCGCTAGAAGCACAATTGTTGAGTCAACCTCCTTTTCAACAAGTACCTTGTCTTCTTGACAACGTTTCTCAGTTTGATTCTTCAGCAGATTTTTTTTATCAAAGATCTTTAACTTTCCTACAAGAGAGCTTCGAGGAAGTATAGAAAGATCATTTGCTTATATTATGGCATGTTTCTTAGACTCGTATCTGGATGGTAACGATCTGAGAATTTTGCATACTATATCTTTTTCAGAAATAGTCTTTCCAAGCGAGAAAGAAGTATTTACCATCTCAGAGAGTTTGATATAAAACTCTTCAAAAGTGTAGTTGTCATCCATTCGAAGGTTTTCCCAATCGATCATAAGAGTTTGAAGTCTAGCCTCTTTCTATGATGTATTTCCTTCAAATACGATCTGAAGATTATCCCAAGCTTCTTTCGAAGTTTGACACGTTGATACATGACGTTGTAGATCACGACTTATAGCATGTATAATAGCATTCAAACCATCTGAATTCTGCTTAACAAAAGCCTTTTATTCGTTTGAAAAATCCACTAAGCGTTTAAACTCAGTTTCCGAATTTTCTACTTTCGGCTGATTATAACCATTGACGACTAATAACCATGTATTAAAGTCTCGTGATTGAAGAAAAGATCTCATAGCAGTTTCCACCACAGATAGTTTGTTCCGTCAAATATTGGAGGTACGTGAATTGAAGTCGATTCATGAGAACTCGAGTTCATTTCTTATAGGTTGGATCGCACCAAACACAGATTGTTAGATCTTTTCGTGTTTTCCTGCTCTGATACCAATTGAAAATACGAGGGTACCCAAATATACCTCAATCTAAATTTTTTCCACCTATAAGTCCTTTCTCCGAAAGTGATTGTCTATAGACTGAGTCGAGACAATACAACTAATTGGTTCACACTTCGTGTGATCGTCTATGGATACGAGATCCAGACAATACGACAACAAGATAACTTGCGTGATTGACTATGGATACAATATCGAGACAATACAACAATGAAGTATGTTTACTTGATAATAGGTTCGGACTTAACCAACCACAATAGGATTGCTATCAAGTAAATAGGAATTAACGTTTATGTATGTTACTTCTAATTATAATAAAACAATTATAATTGCGGAAATAGAAAAGTAAAAGACACAGCAAGATTTTGTTAACGAGGAAACCGCAAATGCAGAATAACCCCGGGACCTAGTCCAGAATTAAATACTCTCATAATTAATCCGCTATACAAAATATAAACCAACTTCGTATAGTTGAGACCAAGAAACTAAACCTATAGTTCACCTAGTTCCCTCAGTATCCCTGCGCCTCCAACTTGTAATAAGTTACGCACTTGGAACAATTCCTTTGGTTCATATTCCAAACAGTAAAGGAACAACAAATCTGTTTGGTAACAACTCTTTTCAAACAACGTGATATGAGTTTGACAAAAGGCTCTTCTGTTTATCCCAATAAACTCCTTTGTCAGGTTCTTAGATCTATCTTTTACACAATTACCAAAGTAATTGTCTAGACTATGCAATCAATACTCTTAATCACAAAAAATTGTATTGATGCCGATCTACTCAACTAATCAATCAAGGTTATCACAAAGATAAACCGATTATAGTTGGATCCCCAGCCGATCAAGTTTTGTGCACACCAAAGATTATGAACTCAAATAAGAAATCTTATTTGTCTTCAAATCTTCTTAGATCTTCAATAAACACCTGCACACAAACAACTTGAATCTCTTGTGATCAATCACACACAGAACTGAGTCTGTTAACAATGGATTATCACAAGACGTCTTTAGATCTACAAAGAGTTCTAAAGATCCCCGTCGATACTTCGATCTCGTTAGAGTGAATCTTATATCAGAAGAGAAGATTTTCAAGCATAAACAAACTAGGTGCAATCAAAGTTCAAAAACCGTTAGTCAATAAAAAACTAATAATAAACCGCAAATATCTAGTTTCCCACCAATGGTACTCGTACAGCTTCCCAATCCCAAAGAAGTCTTTAAAACGAGCGGTCGTAAGAGATTTCTCCTAATTTGGGTACTTTCCTCTCCGAATAGACGGCTCCACCAGTAACAAAACAACTAGGTAGTTTTGCTGGCTCTAAGGATTAGTTTGCTTGAAATGCAAACTTCAATATTTATAGACCAAGGAAGTTTGGACACCAAGGAATTTCCAAAACCGAATATTCTCAAAGATATGCAATAAAGTCCAAATCGGTTTTCATAATTCCTTGAAATGCACTGTCCAAATATTGACCGAAATCTAAGTAGAAAATCTCCAATTAGTAAATGCACATTACTAATTTTTATTTTCTAAAGATATGCATTTCATTGCTGGAAATTAAAAGCGTATAAAAAACAAAAAACCTTTATTAAAAGATTCTCAATTTATTTCGATCCGGGATTCTCCTTTAGCTATTAAGGAATATCTTTGAACAATAAATGATAAGAGTTACTGCACATGTTCAAAGTATGTCGACATCTTTACTTTGTAAATCCTTTTTCATATTTACAATCTTGGAATCGATTTGCCACACTTCCAAACAACTTTGTGATTTATTATCCTCTTACTAGGATCGGTTCCCTCTTGTGATTGGTTTTACCTCTTACTAGGATCGGTTCCCCAATGTCTAGAGTTGGTCATACCAATTACAATAAATCGATCATACCATCTCAGGTGATTACTTAAGATCGGTTTCACTAATAAAAGTCATACCAATACAAAAGTCAGGCATTGTGAATAGTTTTACCAAGATACATAAACAAGTTATGAGCGGTTATACTAAACACACATATTGGTAATCCAAGGATTTGCAATGAATAACAATACCAATAAGCCTAGCGATTTCCCTTTCAATTCACAAAACAAGTTTATGAATGTACTTCCTTTAGACAAATGTAAAACATTGTTTCCTAGGACAAAATCTTCACCCATACCCATACATAATCACAATAGCATTCATACGATTATGTAGATGTCTTATATACGAAGTTCAAAAGATAGACGTTATACTTCGTATTGTAATTCCTTAATACTATGTCTAACTAGAGTATAATCATTCACATCTTTGCAATTATGTTTTCAATATGCACGACTTGAAAGATACGTTAGGAATGAAATAGTTCAAGTCAAATATTACTAACCTCAAGTGGAAGGATGATGTCGTCGTTGTAGTTCTTTACTTCTTCACATTCTTCAAGTCTTCACGTAATACTTGTAAGTCTCATATCCTTGTAACTTTCTAGCTAACCTATAAGAAGTTGACTCTAGTAAATAATCAAGCGACTCTTTAAATGAGTTTTGATTCACTAAAATATGACAACCAAACTTGACATACCAACGCTTGGTGGGTTCAACCTAGCTATGTTCTAACACAATATGTTGTGCTCTCTAAATATTCTTGTTTACCTCTCAAATTATTATATTTGGACGTCAGTTTAGTACCTCTGTATCCGGCCCTTATAGCTTCAGTCAAAAAATATAATTGATAGGAAAGGTCACGAACCGACCCTATATCCAGAGAATACTCATTACAAACTTGTTTATACACCCTAGCTTGTGTTGAGAAATTCTCATCCAAGGAGTTATGCAACAAAGCGTGTTTTATTTATGTCACGAATCCATGAAAGTATGGAAAAAGCTATTTGCGGTGGTGTTGAAACAAGAGGAAAGAAGAGAACTCTGGTTGATGAAGAAGTGGTTGAATCATCTGAAGATCTTTCTGGTGTGAATGTCTATTTCTCTTATATATGATCATCAAGATGTTGAGCATGAAGAGATGATCTCTACTAATGTGGTTAAATAATTTGAGGAAGCAAAGCTGGAACTTGTTGAAACACTAAAAGGTCTAGACATGTTATGAACTGAGTTGAAAAAGGTTTCGGCTGACCTTGTACTCATGAAATCACATGTTCATGATCTTCTCAATGAAGATATTTTCTATGAAGAGCTCGTGGATACAATTGATGACAAATCAAAGGTCTGATCAGTACCAATGAAGAGTCTGGAAAAATCTAGCTTAGTTTGTTTTCGTCTATGTACTAGGAAACTTATTGTGAGAATTTATTCTTGTGTTCAAGAAGGATAACTAGGGTTTGGTATAGAAGATATTGTGATTACACAAGCGATTTCCAATGATTTTCATCTTGCATGTTTTTAGATTTATTTATATAAATTCTAGAGTTTTTGGAAGATGAACTTGCAGTATTTAATCATTATTGGTTTAATGTATTGCAAAGTCTTATGAGATATATGTGTCCTTTACTTTATGTGAATTGAACTGATATCTCATATATGCTCAGAAATTAAATCTATTATGTTTTATGAACTAAAAATAGAACAAAATTTGTGAGAATTTTTCGCAGTATTGATCTACTCGTGGTCACATCTTTGTGTAATTACTGCACTATCAACTCCGTAAGATTTTCTTATATTGAGTCATACAAATTAAAATTATCTCTTTGTTCGTAACTGGCGTTGAGATTAATTTATGTCGATGTTCAGGATACAAATCCATGTGATTTGTTAATGTCCAACAAAATCCTTTTTTTTCATTAAAGTAAGGTCACTCATGTTGTTCTCTTGGGAATGATATCTGTTTTGGGGTAAAAACTGATTATGCTATTTTTGGTAAATTTGGGTGTGTTGATGAGAAACGAATTCAAACCCTAAACAAATACACTGCACGGGAGTACTTTTAGATTCAAGAGATCAATTTGTAAGACTTTGGCCTAAACCAAGAAATGGCCGTTCCAGATTAAATTCGGTCACAAAGTGAAGGAGAAGGGTTGATCTTAGGAAGGGAAACGAAAAAGGTGTTGAGATCAGAATGTTGAATTACGAAGGTGTGGCTATTTTATGACTTGTATCAGAATGTGGAACTGGCTTGCAGAATGTAAGCTATCAGTTCAGGGTGTTTTATGGATACTTGTGTTAATAACACTTGTCCTTTCGAAAATAGATTGAAAAACCTATTTATACAAGTCATTAAGCGCACCCCTGATCTCGTAGGAAGTGGAGGCAGTTAAGTAGTGGAGAAGTGGGGTTGTGCAAAAGTTGGTGACCATCACGTTTCCATTATATGGGAAGACCGGTCACCCTTTCACTCACTACTCCCTCATTACTGTTAACCGTCAGTCCTTTCCTGACACTTTCCCATAATGGGGGCGTTGCACGCCGCACGCTGTAAACCGCCAGACCAATACCCTAGTGAGCATCCCCCAGTTTGTGACATGTTTGATGTCTCGAGTAAATGGGTCAAGTCGTGAGACTTGCCGCTAAAAACAACACATAGTATTTTTAGGTCAAATAACAAAATTATTTGTGGAATAAATAAAACATCGTTTATAATCGATGTATATAAAGCATCGCTTATAAACAAGCAGCTGAAAATAATCGATGTTCATGAAGCATCATTATTTCCGAGCTCGTCTAAATTAGTCGCGGATCTTAATGTCTTAAAAGGAGCGTGATCGCCCTCTTTCAGGGAGTCAGTAGGAGCTACGCACGCATCCCAGGGAGTGGCCGGTCAGGCCCTATAGGAGAGTTGCGACTAGTAGCCATTCTAAAATCCTATCGGTCGATCCAGGTTATATCTGGACCGCTTAAATAGGCTAGCCCAGTTGAGTGGCTGAGAAGATTTTGTGGCAGTTAATGACTGCTGTTGAATCATACAAGTAGCGCGAATGGCCACTTTTGAGTGATCGTTTGGGAACCATATGAACGAGCCATGACTTGACCGATCGTTCTCTATGAAGGAGGGATGGCCGGTGATCGCGGCATCACCCTGTCGGTCTCCTGAAAATAAACCTAGACCATCCGACTAGGCTAGCGAAGTTGGATGGACGAGATGATTTGCGACACTTGCTTACTGCCGTCGATTCAATTAGGGTTTAGAAGCCGTGTTGCCAACTCTATTTGTGCTAATCGATTGAAAGTACTGGGCGCTAGTTTGAGCGGGCCGATTGGCCAGACGCAAAGGAGAGCTGCCGATGAGCATGCTGACATCTATTAGGCCGCCTAAAATTTGATCTAAGAAATTCAATTTGGCTGGTGAAGATGGACGGTTGTGATCGATTTACGACAGTAGCACGTTGCCGCAACGCAACTTTAGGGTTTCCAAAACAGCGCGTTCACCCTAGTTTGAGCAAGCGATTTGAAGCACTCTTGGCTTGCCGTGGGCAGGTCGATCGACCAGGGATGGAGATGGGTCGCCGGTGAACACGCCAGCACCTCTTTGATCATTCGTAGGAAGATCTAGGCCGTCCAACTAAGTTAGCTAAGTTGGGCGGATGCGATGAAATTGAGACCGTAATGGTCGGTCTTAACTTGTTTGAGCTTTCTTTCAACAGCGCGATCACCCTGGTTCTAGCTAACGATCAGGGGTGTTGCGAGTGAATTAAAGGGATTCCGATCGGCAGGGATGCTAGTGGGCCCGCCGGTGGACATTATGGAGGTTGCTTAGTTCTGTTGGGAAGAGGCTAAGCTTGTTGAATTGTCTGGCCAAATCGTGTGGTCGTGATTACTCCTTAAGACTGTCATGGACAGTCTAGGTTTTCCCTAAGGAATTTAAGCGCGTCGATCGTGCTAACTTTTAATTAAAAGCGCGTTGACACGAAAATCTCTTTATCAGAGAGTGGTGCAGCATGTGTGAGTGTTTTCATACATATCTCAATACTGACACTTCGGGAGATTCGTTCTACTCCGCTGCGAGTGAACATTAATCGTCATGTCATGCCAATATTGAGAGTTCAGTTGGGGAACATAGCATAGAAAAATACTAGGAGGGCAATGCATTAGTGAATAATGCTTATGGAAAATAAAATTCATAGAATATTTGGGATTGTTGCTATGCACCATTCTGAGTGAAATATATATATATATATACAAATATATTGAATTGCTCAATACATCTATGAACGAAGAGGTTTATGCACTCATCACTTTCAAATGGCTTATGTTCATTTGCAGTATGACAGCGCATTAAAAACAGGGTTTCAATATTTTGACCCTGAACCTAAAACCACCATCAACAACATCAAAAGGGGGAGAGTTCTTAATTGAACATGCGCTTAGTCGTTATATCTTTGTGGGGAGAGTGGATGTAGAATTTAAAGGGGATGCTTGTATCTTAAATCTCCTAAATGAGAGCTAAGTATTGTATACTCTGTGATAGCATCTAAATACAATTTGATATGTATTCCTTTTAAGTCTTCAAATATCTTTTGATTGAATTCATTACGATCCCATAGTTTTTGTACCTTTGCCAATTTTTATTGACAAAAAGGGGAGAATTAATTAGTAGTTTCGCACTACAATACATATGGTTTACACATCATTATGTAAAGGGGAGTGAATCAATATCTATTGGTTTCACCTATTATGCAAAAGATGTAAGTATTGATTAAGGGGGAAAAACATATAACCATAGTATTACTTCGAAGTTGTGATACTATTGAACTTTGGAGAGGATAATAATACTATGTTTCTGTATATCGACAATTGAGAATATCTGTTTTTCACAGTTGTTATAGCTACAGATCTCCGAAAACAACGATGCTGAGTTGAACACGTTCAGAATCATTGCAACTTGAAGTAACGAAGAATCAAGGAGTTGAAAAACTAAGGAAATCAAGCATGATGGATTCTGGAGTTTTGAAGATTTATTTTTTAATCTATATAAATTGATAGTTTTGTCACTAAAATTGACAAAGGGGGAGATTGTTAGAGCATTGCTCGGTCAAACTCACAAGCGTTGCTATCTCAAGCTTGTTTTAAAATTTAGTTGTCAAAACTATATCTTGATTTCTAGTCCACGTTTAGTCAGGTCTCGGATTAGGATAGAAGTGTGTAGTTGAGAATCGGATATCACTGCGTTCTACCGTTTGAAGGCGAAGATCAACAGGAGCTTTGGAAAACTTCAACATCAAAAGGTAAGTGAAGATTGAACCACCTATTCACCTTTCTATCTTTGAGACATTGTCGCATAACTTAATTAGACAGTACATGCATAATAAAAAATTTGAGTCAAGTTTATCTTGAATATCGTTCTAGAAATATGGCTAAGCTTAAGAACATTTGTTCATATTTGGTAAATTTGGTTTAGAATAATTTATTGTTTATAACTTAATTGTGATTCAAGATTTAATCATTTGAAAATTTCATGGAACAGTGATATGTGTCATTGATGTTATAGGGGAATGTTTCATATTGATTATTAGAGAGATATAGAACTACTGTAAATCTGGATACAGGACAGTATGCATACTAGTTCACATACTGGGAGAACTGTTATAAGTACAAAGCCACAGTACATGTACCCAGTACACATACCGACGTATTTATAATTCGGCAACAACTTTTTGGTACGCATACCTGGTATCCATACCATAAAAAGTCTGTTGATCGTGAACCAGGAAAGATACGCATACCTAGTATGCAAATTGGAAAAGATCTGTTGGTTTCAAAACCGAATTAGGCATGCATACCCAGTCTGTAAACCATAAAAGATCTGTGAGTTCCTGAACTCGTTTTTGTCTTAAGGGTATCCGTACCCAGTACACGTACTATGACAAAGATATTCACGAACAGGTACAATACACGTACCAGGTACACGTACTTATCTTGTCGAATATTTTCAGATACATCAGAATTATTTCTATGAGATCATCGGTATTTGAGCAACTCTCTAAGAATACTATCTAGACATTTTTGATCATATGTGTGATTCAAGAAAACTCTTAAAGTGATATATGAAAATGGTTAAGCTTATCTTTCAATTGGCTAGTTTCGGCTAACCTTCATGAACATGTCATTGTACATGGTTCGGTTATGGTTAATCCTAACCAGAGTGTATATTCTATTATATTAATCTCAAGTAAAGTTTTTCATCTAACGATGATTATTGATTACTTGGTTCCAAAGTTATCTTAGCTTAAACCTAAAGAAACCTTGATCTTGAAAGTCTATATAAGGAGAACCTCAAAAAATGTGATCTTTGAATCTCTGACACTATTCTTGTGTGTCCTAGTTGTAAACTAGAGTCGTCCTCTCCTTAAAACCCTTCTAGGGTTTAACGACGAAAAAGACTTCACTTAGGGATTCATGAAGCCAGGTTCAACTATCTTTATCTTGATAGTTCGTGTATTCTGATCTTGTTTTGTTTGCTGATCTTGCTCTAATAAACAAGATAGATAGAAATCACAAAATATCTTCGTCTCAGACTTTATGATTCCACAAGTTTCGACTTATGAGGTGAATAATAATCTAGGATGCTCTTCGGGAGTCATAAGACCGGATTTTTAGGTTTGCTAGACTTTGTCTATTGCAATCTATTTCCTACCTCACCTTGATCTTTGATCAGAACGGAAATCACATATAGGCTTATCTGTGGGAGGCATATTGGTTTAAAGTCTTCAATTGAGTTGAAACAACTTTTAGGATGTAAAGGACGTCAGCTAAGGGAATCAGTTGTACGGAGTCCTACTGGATTCAATAGGCGTCAGGAGCGCGACTGTAACTAAATGTAATTGAATTGTTGTGACTGTTTAATTCGGTCTCAACTACATTCAAGTCTTAAGTTCTGATAGTAGGCTAGTGTTTATAGCGGCTTAATACAGTTTGTTGTTCAAGTATGGACTAGGTCCCGGGGTTTTTATGCATTTGAGGTTTCCCCGTTAACAAAATTTCCGGTGTTTGTGTTATTTCTTTTTCCGCATTATATTGTTTATCTTTATAATTGAAATATTACAGGTTGTACCTGAATAAATCAAAGTAGATACATCCATCCTTGTTTGTTGTATACGACTTGATTGATTCTTGGATATTGATATTTGGAATCGTCCAAGTACTCTCACGTAATCAGGTTCACGGACTTTCTTCTTTAAACATTCTGATTATGAGAGAAAGAGATATAAGCTCTTCATATAATTCTTAATTGAGATTCATTAAGTTGAACTCTCAGAATTGTATTCGAGTTTAGTCCATACATGTTTCCTAAGAAAAAGTTTGTGGTGTACTTTAATCCTCCATGTTTTCAGAGTTGATAGGCGTCCACGAAATTTACTATTGCAGCTGCTACACCAGATTATTTTGAGAACCCCAATCAAAGGAAAATACCATCGAATAGTTAGTGGTACCCAATAATACTTTTGCGAAGAAAATGACACCTTCTACTTTTCAGCAGGTTCTTCAAATATAGAAAAGAAATAAACACTATCAAGGGAACATAATTTTTAAGAGTAGTATGCACCACTTCACATTTCTCTTCAATATGTCCTTCAAAAATATTAAAGAAGTCGGACATACGAGAACACACATTATTTTGAAATTAAATGCAAGTAGTGTCTTTGTTTTCTACAATTTTTTTGAAGAAATCAGTGGGATAACAACCACCTATCTGGTAAAATTGTTCCATTGGTTAGCGATATGCACTATGAGTCTTCCACGACTCTATCATTGCCTGACATCGTTGAATGTATTCTTTGATGAGATTTTGAGTTCCGATGCACCACTGAGAAAGTTCATGTGAATCAATTTTCCGTAATATTTTTTTTAATTTTTTTGGAAACGACACAAATCCTTTCGGAAACTATTCTTCCAAATCTGATTAGGAGTGAGGATAGCCTGTATTCGGCGGAAGACGAAAAACCTAAGAAAACCTGCTCTAGATACCACTTGTTATATGCTTATGTAACCTATCAAGGTTTCGCTAGAAGTGAAGTTGAAAATGCAGAAGACATGGTTTTCAGTACTGCCAAAGGGGCGCCGGACCTCTGGTATCATTAAAGAGACACTAACAATTGTTTGCCAAATAATTCTATGATTCCATTCATTTGGTATTAGAAAATATTTATAAACAGAACTTACTCAGTTGCTTACAAACTAGGAAAGAAACAATTGAACCAACTCATTAATAACTATACACAAACTTATCCTATTTGATTCCTACTGAAATTGACATACTAGACACCATACAACATAACAAATCCATACTATTACATTTTTAGTATAATTCAAATTCTAGTGAACGCAACACCTAAACTGACAGGCACATAACATTTTGATTAAGGTCCAGCAAAATTATGACGATCCAAAATAAATTACCTGCAAATGTTTTGCTATGCTTGTGGTTATTTAAATAAAACCTCAGTATTATACATTAGTAATATATTTTTCCTGGGGTTCCCCCAATTTATTTTAACGTGGACCATGGAAACGGTCATGTATCCATGGAAGTGATCTATTCGGAAAATCAAACTAATACATATTCGGCATAAAGTTAAAAATCTTTATATTGCTGCAAAAATATTCTGTCCATTTTAAAAATTAAGGTATAATAAATTTTTTTGTATAATTTTTTTTTGACTAAGATTAAGAAAAATGACTACAATCCAGAATAATAATTATAAAAGGATTAACATTCCATCCAAAAAAGTAAAACTCAACCAACTCATAACAATGACTCGTTAAGACAAGTGGATTGCTTTACCAGGTGTCTTGAATTGCGCTTCGACACTAATAAAATGGCGCTCTAGTCCTGGTAGTGTCCCTTAACCTAGTAATTTTGTTATATTTTGCTCTTTATGCTTTACCAGGTGTCTTGAATTACAATTGATTATGCTAACTTGTTCTTCTTCATTGCATAGAGAGAAAAACTCTGTTACAATCCATAAGAATGGCTGCTCTCTCTCTCGTTTTTCCTCCATTTTTTCTAGCCTAGACTTCTACTACTTATATCAGTTTAATCTTACCGAAAACAAATAAAACTATGAGTTTTAGAACTCATCTAAACTAGGAATCCTATCTAAGTTAGGAAACCTCAAACTTCTAGGCCAAGTTATCAAAAAAGAACCTCCTCTAGTACCTTTTTAGATACTTCTCTAGCCATAATACGGCTCAACTAATCCTAGGCTAACAGTTAGCCTCATCTGGCATCTTTAGCTGACCCTTAGGTATGATACTCCTGTATTATGGCTCCCCCATTTTAGGAAGCTGAATCTCCTGTGGAAGCTTTGAACTGAAGGTGTGGAAACTCGACCTCACTTTGTTCCTTGTTAAACCACTTTGATTTGCTTGGTACTTGACCTGCGCGCCCCACACAAAACATTACACGGTCTCCTCTTCTGGTAGGCATCACTTTTGTCTCTATAATGCAATCTTCTTTGAGAACTTCTTCTCGCTCTATCCACAAGTCTTCTACAGGTGGCAGTTTCAACTCTTGATCATCCTCTTCATTAAGTAATGGAGGTTCAAATAACTTCAGATATTCTGCATTAATGACAGAATACATCTGCATATATGGTGGTAAATCTAGCCGAAAAGCATTATCTCCAAATTGCTTCAATATCTTGAACGGTCCATAACGTATAGGTTTAAGTTTCTTCCCTTCACCCTTAAGTCGCTCTTTCCCTATGCGTAACCATACTAAATCTCCCTTGTAAAAATTACAAGGGACACGATGTTTATCATGTTTAGCCTTGTACTTAGCTTGAGATTTTTGTAGTTGAGCTTCTACTAAAGCATGTATCTTGCTTATCTTCTCAATAAACTTTTGAGCTCCAGTGTCTTCTTACCTTGTTGATACAATACCTTGAGAGGTGAAGAATCCCATATCAAATGGACTTTGAGGTAAATATCCTAGACAAACTTCAAAAGGAGACTTCAAGGTAGATCCATGAAAGGCTCGATTTAAAGAGAACTGTATGAAAGGTAAACTCTCATCCCAAGTCTTAGGATTTTTAAAATGATAACCCCGTAAAAGATTAACTAAAGTCCTATTCACCACTTCTGTTTGCCCATCTGTTTGAGGATGAAAAACGGTGCTATGTTTGAGTCTTGTGTTCATACATATTCTCCATCCTCCATCTTTCTTTCGTACAAGTAGAACTGGAGAACAAAAGGGAGAGCAACTTGGTACTATTACTCTTTGTTAAAGTAATTCTTGTACTTGTTTCTTAATTTCCTCTGACTTAGTTATAGAAGTCATGTATAACCCCAAGTTTGGTAAGGAGGCGTCTCCAATAAGTGTAATATCATGCTCAACACTTCTCTTAGGTGGTATGGTAACTTCTTCTTGGAATAAATCCACAAACTTTCTTTTTAGTAAACTTATCTCATTTTCTTGTCTGGTGGAAAGTGTAGTATGCAATACTATCTTGTTTTCTCCTGTGGTTACATGTCTGATTATTGTTAGAGAAAACTTACCACAAGCGTTGATCAATGACTTGATTTGTGGTAACCAATTTCATGGGTAAATGGGTTTTTCTAGCCAGAATTCGAAATTCTCTTCCACCTTTCTTGAACGAGTAAGCACGCTCTCGATGGTAGAGAACAACATCTCGTTCCCGTAAATATGGATTTCCAAAAATAACATGTGCTACATATAATGGCACAACATCATAGACAATCTCATCAATAAACTTGTCAGTGATAGCAAACTTAAATCGACATTGCGTTGATACCTGAAGTTCAGCATCCTTCTGTATCCATCCCAATGGGTAAGGTTTTGGATGTGGAGTTGTTGACAATCCCATTTGTTCCACCAGCTTCTCTGAAATCAAGTTCTTTTGAATACCAGAGTCAATGATAGCTTCGACGATGCTTTGTTTTACTTGTATCTTGACATGGAATAATTCTTCATGAAGATTCACTGGTTCTATGTCTGTCAGCTTCGTCATCAACATAAGCTTTGGATCTGGTTGATCTATTTCAAAGATCGTTTAAGTATCTACATCCTCTGTTAACATGGTGTTTTTCTTAAAACTTCTTTGTCCTTCAGACTCACGCAGTTTCTTCGGTTTAATATGTGGATAAAGAATCCAGCAAGTGTATTTTATGTGACCTTTCTCCTTGCAATGTTCACACACCTTTTCTTATCTTTCAGCTGGTAGAGACTTGTTCTTACTTGTCTCAACCCTTCTTTGAGTCTTATCTTCTCCTCTAGTAGCAACTCTCTTGGTATCTGGTCCTGCAACACCTTTACACTTCTGCTCAATGGCCACAGCTTTGTTTATAGCATCTTCAATGTCTTGTACACTAAAAAGTTTCAACTCCCTTTGTATGTAATCTACAAGTCCACCCTTATACTTCTGGAAAGTCTCATCACTAGTAATATCCACATCTAAAGATAAAGATTGATTATAGAATTCTGTAGTGTAATCTTGAACACTTTGTTGGTACCGCTGCCGAAGGGGATGCCACTTATACCATCTCTCATCCAAGTAACCTACATGATAAAAGTGTTTCTTCATGAGCTCCTTAAATTGTTGCCATGTCATATGTTCTGTGTCATACCTCTTCTTGTAAGCCTTCCACCAGGTTGAAGCATGATTCGACAATTTCAAACTGGCAAAACTGATCTTATGAGATTCCACTAGTTGGTGTACAGTGAAATATGTCTCCAACTTATCTAACCAACCATCAAGTTTTTCAGCTTCCATGACTCCATCATAATCAGAAATCTCAAGTTTAAACTCAACTTTCAGGCCTCCATATGGATTTTTGTTTATTACTTCGTCTTCTCATTCTTCTTCTTCTGATGAGCTTTCTGTTTCGTCTTCTTTTGGACCTTTTTTTTTCATGCTTGGTTTTATGAGTACTTGCTTTCATGAACTCTGCGAAGGTATTTGCTAAAGTTTTTATCTGAAGCTCCAGCTTTGAAAACTTATCTTCGTCTGTTGGTTTGGAATTCTTGTCATCTTCACTTCCCATCTTGACTTTAGTACTTCCTCTAGGTTTCCGTGTATCTGGTAAAACAACAGTATCTTCTCCTGATCGCGTATATTGTTTTCATGTTGAGACCATGCACCACAACTAACCCTAAGAGTCAGAACGTGGCTCTGATACCACTTGATACGTAATCGATCAGTGGTACCTAGAGTCAGTTGTGATGTGAATAAAGTTTGTAAGAATGAAACGAAAAGAATAAAAACACAATGAATAGAATTACAATTGATTATGCTAACTTGTTCTTCTTCATTGCTTAGAAAGAAAAACTCTGTTACAATCCATAAGAATGGCTGCTCTCTCTCTCTCTCGTTTTTCCTCCCTTTTCTCTAGCCTAGACTTCTACTACTTATATCAGTTTAATCTTACCGAAAACAAATAAAACTATGAGTTTTAGAACTCATCTAAACTAGGAATCCTATCTAAGTTAGGAAACCTGAAACTTCTAGGCCAAGTTATCAAACAAGAACCTCCTCTAGTACCTTCTAGATACTTCTCTAGCCATAATACGGCTTAACTAATCCTAGGCTAACAATTAGCCTCATCTGGCAGCTTTAGCTGACCCTTAGCTACGATACTCCTGTATCAGTACTAGATTTGGCGCAAATTCTGTATATATTTTTATTATTAATCTGTATAATTTTTGTACACAAACCACCCATTATGTGATCTTGTTTTTTGGGATTATCATAATATGAACATTCCTAAATATATCGGGATGTGATGGTGTACGATGAAACTTCATAATGGGTTAATTAAGATAAAGAACACGGAAAACCTCTCAAATGTCAATCAAAATAAATAAAATTTTGATTTTCGACAAGAACACGAAAGCACCTCTAAAACATGAACAACACGAAGGACATCTCTAGAATACGAAGAACACCCCACCAAAATGGGGGTAAGTTTAGAAATTAAAAGACCTAACTAACATGATTAATTTTCCAATCGTAATCCACATGAATGTTAATAATAGATCCCTTCAAATCAAACCAAAACTATGTTATGATGTTACTACACTTAAATCAGTTAAAAGTTTATGCTACATGTTATCACACTTGAATCGAAAATATCCCAAATCTAATATTTTGCAATTGCGGAAAAATATTAACATAATATTAACCCTGGAGGGTAAACTAGCATATTTGATAATGGGTAAGACAACCCTTAGATAGGTCACGTGGATCACGATGTTCCAAGATATCATAATCTAGGTATCCTAATTAATAGAGTAATCCATCCGTGGAAGTTACAATAACTAATCACACAAAAATATAATTAATATGTTGGGTTGGATTTACATGTTTTTCAAGGATCATATGAATTTTTCATCACAAATGAAATGTAAATCGTATGTGAAACAATGAACACCTTATGATATGCATCAATTATATATGTCATAGCTAAACTATAATGCAAAGTAAGTTTGTACGAATACTATATAAAGTTCCTTCACTCATTTAAATGGTAAGTTCCATTGAACCAAATTATGTTACGTGTTTAGTTATATTTACCAAAAAGAAAGTAGATTATAGTTATAAGATGTTGGAGCCAATTGAATAACTTTAGCCACCAATATAAAATCTTCTGGTATAATTTTAATACTAGCTAACATATTGGCAGATGGATCATCTCTTTTTCTTTTTTCCAATTGAAATCTAGTAGATATAAATTCTAGTGGGTTACCATGGATCTTTATTTCTTTAGTGATTTTATTTAGATAAATTTCTCAATAATTTCACTCAATTGTTTCATATTTCCACATCAATCGGCCTATATGATCCAACAAGTAGTGTGAATGACTAGTTTCTCCTAATATATATTTTAACTTTTATCCGTTTGAAAAAAAGTTTTCAAGGTTCAGAAGCTTCAATCCTTCTCCAACTAAGAAAATTATATTAAAAACAAAGAAATAGATATAAAACTTCAGATCAGTACATATCAAGCAATCTACTAGTTTAATTGGCCTCCCATAGTAAATACCTTTTAATTTTTTCTCTTTTCTTGTAAAAGTATCCCGGTGCATTTTAAGTTTTAGTGAAACTAAACTAGAACGTTTTCACCATGTGAAAACATTAACTTGACCTAATTAATATAATGTTGTTTGTTGTAGCAATAACTAAACCCTAAAAATTAAGTAACAATTTTTAGAAGTATTTCTGATGGATCCTGAAAAATTAGCGATAATTTTTTGATCTCTCAATTAATTTATAATCCTTGCCATTTAAGGATAAGGAAAGAGCTAGATATGGAAAATGGACCCACACCTATTAACTGGCTCCCCAAATATGTTTATCCATATATTTTCATAAAAGAAAGAAAAATCTATAAATTTATCATTTTTGTAGCTTTGTTGTGCATTCTGCCAGTTTTGCACGAACCTCAGTTCACACTTGAAAAGACGAGGGTATCCAAATATACCTCAATCTAAAACTTTTCCACCTATAAGTCCTTTCTCCGAAAGTGATTATCTATGGACTGAGTCGAGACAATACAACGAATCGGTTCACACTTCGTGTGATCGTCTATGGATACGAGATCGAGACAATACGACAACAAGATAACTTGTGTGATTGACTATGGATACAAGATCGAGACAATACAACAACGAAGTATGTTTACTTGAAAAGAAATCTTCTTTGTCTTCAAATCTTCTTAGATCTTCAATAAACACCTGCACACAAACAACTTAAACCTCTTGTGATCAATCACACACAGAACGGAGTCTGTTAACAATGGATTATCACAAGACGTCTTTAGATCTACAAATAGTTCTAAAGATCCCCGTCGATACTTCGATCTCGTTAGAGTGAATCTTATATCAGAAGAGAAGATTCTCAAGCATAAACAAACTAGGTGCAATCAAAGTTCAACAACCGTTAGTCAATCAAATCAATCGAAAACTAATAATAAACTGCAATTATCTAGTTTCCCACCAACGGTACTCGTAGAGCTTCTCAATCACAAAGAAGTCGTTAAAACGATCGGTCGTAAGAGATTTCGCCTAATTAGGGTACTTTCCTCTCCGAATAGACGGCTCCACCAGTAACAACACAACTAGGTAGTTTTGCTGGCTCTGAGGATTAGTTTGCTCGAAATGCAAACTTTAATATTTATAGACCAAGGAAGTTTGGACACCAAGGAATTTCCAAAACCGAATATTCTCAAAGATATGCAATAAAGTCCAAATCGGTTTTCATAATTCCTGGAAATGCTCTGTCCAAATATTGACCGAAATCTCAGTAGAAAATCTCCAATTAGTAAATGCACATTACCAATTTTTATTTTCTAAAGATATGCATTTAATTGCTGGAAATTAAAAACATATAAAACTAAAAACCTTAATTAAAAGATTCTCAATTTATTTCGATCCGGGATTCTCCTTTAGTTATTAAGGAATATCTTTGAGCAATAAAAGATAAGAATTACTGCACATGTTCAAAGTATGTCGACATCTTTACTTTGTAAATCCTTTTTCATATTTACAATCTTGGAACCGATTTGCCACACTTCCAAACAAGTTTAGAATTGGTTCATCTGACTTCCAAGAACTATGTGATTGATTATCCTATAAAATCACCATTAATGGGTTTCACGGTTCTACCAAAACACAAGGCTTCGGTTCTACCTCCATGTGGGTACTAGGATCGGTCACACTAGCATTCCGAAAATTGGTTGACTAGGTACTAGGATCGGTTACCACATATTTATGGTATTTTACTTGTGATCGGTTGCACAAGTCATAGGATCGGTTACCAATTCCTAAGACTTGTTGCACCTCTTATAAGGATCGATTCCACATACTTGTGATCGGTTGCACCTCTTACTAGGATCGGTTCCCCAATGTCTAGAGTTGGTCATACCAATTACAATATATCGATCATACCATCTCAGGTGATTACTTAAGATCGGTTTCACTAATAAAAGTCATACCAATACAAAAGTCAGGCATTGTGAATAGTTTTACCAAGATACATAAACAAGTTATGAGTGGTTATACTAAACACACATATTGGTAATCCAAAGATTTGCAATGAATAACAATACCAATAAGCCTAGCGATTTCCCTTTCGATTCACAAAACAAGTTTATGAATTGTACTTCCTTTAAACAAATGTAAAACATTGTTTCCTAGGACGAAATCTTCACCCATACCCATACATAATCACAATAGCATTCATACGATTATGTCGATGTCTTATATACGAAGTTCAAAAGATAGACGTTATACTTCGTATTGTAATTCCTTAATACTATGTCTAACTAAAGTATAATCATTCACAGCTTCGCAGTTATGTTTTCAATATGCACGACTTGAAAGATACGTTAGGAATGAAACAGTTCAAGTCAAATATTACTAACTTCAAGAGGAAGGATGATGATCGTTGTAGTTCTTTACTTCTTCACATTCTTCAAAGTCTTCACGTAATACTTGTAAGTCTCATATCCTAGTAACTTTCTAGCTAACCTATACGAGGTTGACTCTAGTAAATAATCAAGCGACTCTTTAAATGAGTTTTGATTCACTAAAATATGACAACCAAGCTTGACATACCAACGCTTGGTGGGTTCAACCGAGCAATGCTCTAACAACACTTCATACTTGCTGATGAAACCATTTTTTTTTCTCAAAGGAAACCAGTCAACACAATTTAATAGTGCTCTTTTGACCACCAAAATGAAAAGTCGATAGGTAGTCAAGGCATCTCAAAGGATGGCTGATGGACATGGTTGTTAAAGGGTACCAATTTATTTGGGGATCACTGTAAATATTCATTTTGCATGCTCCTTGTCCAGTTTAGCACTATATACCTTCTAAGCTCGTGTTGAACGACCACATGACAAATGAAAACTTCATGTAACTTCAGAGAAACCTAATTCCCCCTGAATCCCTCTTCTTGAACCCTAAAAAGATAATCAACAGAAAATCCTATCTTCAAGCTATGGTTTCTTCCAAAAGAAATTCAAAGTTGAGATCTTTATGAAATTATCAGAGAATTCCATCTTAGTTTGCAGGGGCTTATGTAAGATTTGGTATACTCTATTTTCTAACCCTAAACTTATCAAGAATCATCTCATTCATACCAATAAGAACCCTAAACTCATGGTAAGTGAAATAATTCATGGTAAAATACATGTTGTTTTCTCTTTCAATTATACTTCTTTATTAATGATAAACAGTGCTCTTGGCATGGATTATCCATTTCACTATATGAAAATTGATTCCTTAAAAGTCTTGGCTTCTTGTGATGTCTTGATTTGCTTAAGTATATTAGTGTTATAAGTGGAAGTCACTTAAATAATAAAATTTATATTTGGAATTCCACAAGGCCTACAACTAGAGAATATAAGAAAATGTTACTGCCCCAGTATGATACATTGCTTGAGGAATATGGTTACAACATCATATATGGATTTGGCTATGATAGTGAAACTGACGATTACAAGGTAGTAAGAATTTTCGGGTTATGAAAATGCTCCCGGTTGCTTTAAAATGCAAGAGTATGTGCGTTGAGAGCAGATACTTGGAATTGTATTAGCAACTCTATCTTCTTATTTTTTTGATAGAAAAGGGGTAAAATCTTATTGTAAAAAGAATAAAGAGAAACAAGAAAGAAGGCTCCTAGGTGCATATAAATGGGTTAACACAAACCCAAAAACAAGAAAGAAAACTCAGAATAGGTTTGTAACCTAGCAAAACAAACAACAAACATAGCCAAATTCACTCTATTTAGTTTTCTTAGCAAGGGTTCTCTTCCCTCTTCCTAGCTTATCATTGTCAGAAACCCCTGGCCAGAAATTTTTTTCTTGTTCTTTTTCAGCTCTCGAAATACTTGCCCTGTTATAATCTTTAGCTATGCCTTTTAGAATGTGCTTGAGACCTGTTGGATTGCCTCCCATCAAAGAGGTCATATTTAAAAGCCTGTCCATATGATTATCCTTGCTCAAAGGGATCCTTTGTGGAATATCCTTTATGAGTTTAGTCTTAGCTGGCTCCATTTCCATCTCCTCACAATCTATTTCATATTCAGATTCCCCACTTGATTCGATATTTTCATTTTCCTGAATAAGATTTAGTTGATCATCTTCAATTCCTGCATTCTCCACTACCTTTAAACTGTCGAGTAATTTCTCAATTCCATTATCACAATCTTGATCCAATTCCAAGATGTTATAAGGATTGAGATTATAGATTGTAGTTGGGGCAGGCACCATACCTTTCTTACCTGAGCACTTGTCTCTTCTAGTGTACCATTTTGCTGAGGAGACCATTTCCGATACCCCTGAATTTTCACTACTGTTCTGCACGATAGTACTCGCAATAGGAGCAGCTGCACCCTCATTATACACCTTCTCCACAATAGTCTCAGGGGTAGAGTCTGGAGTATCATCTAATACAACTGCTCCAACTTCAGCATCAACTTTATCTTGATTCACTGCCTTCTCCTTTTCTTTACCTCTGATGGTTCTTTTGGGAACCCAATGTTTCTTCACCACCTTGAATGTAGATGCTTTAGTGCACTTACCACTTGAATGTCCAAAAGAAGAACAAGATAAACATCTTGGAGGTTTCCATGTGTATTCCACTTTCACTTCAAACTCCTTGCCATCAAAAGAAAAAGGGATAGAAGC
This sequence comes from Papaver atlanticum, assembly GCA_023531105.1. Taxonomy (NCBI): domain Eukaryota; kingdom Viridiplantae; phylum Streptophyta; class Magnoliopsida; order Ranunculales; family Papaveraceae; genus Papaver; species Papaver atlanticum. The sequence goes on from JAJJMB010016078.1 coordinate 1,514,447, forward strand.
AGGATAATCGAAATCTGCCTCAATCTCAATACAAACCCTAGCATAGCTCATACGAGTCCTAGCTAATGTGTGTTTGTCAGATAACAAGGGGCTACCTAATACACTTGCAATCATACTTATTCCTTTAGCATTCCACAAGTGAAGTGGAATATTTCTTAAATTCAACCAGATTGGAAATGTCTTCATCTCTTGGATAGACTCTTCAACAAATAATTGCCAGGGGCGAATCAAGAATAATCGATTAGAGATGAATACAGATCCTTGTTCCATTGCAATGTTTCTATCTTCAGCTGAATCAAACTCAAATACGAAGATGGAATCTCCATTGATAGTTAAACGAAAACCCCCTTTGAGGTTCCAAATCTCCTTCATAGTTGTTTCAACAATGTGATAAGAAAGACGATCACCCACAAAGTACCCAATCAACATATTTTCTCAAACCATAATTTCTTCTTCAAAATCAGATGCAGACATAATAGATTTACCATTAACAAGGTGGGGTTTGTGAAAAAACAACTTACTTGTAGCAGGATCTTCGGTAATCTCATTATCTTTCGGGAATAAGGATTTCCAGCTTCCAATCTTTGAGTTTTCCTTTGTAGATTCATGAACTCCATCAGCAGGGTGAGTAGAGAGACGAGGAAAATTCACAATACCAAGGTTAATCGTGAACTCAGATGAAGGAGCAGAAGGAACGGTTCTCTGATTTGGGATCAAAGAAGAAGAAGAAGTTGGAGGTTCAGATCCATTCATGGCGAGTCTTCAGCAAAAATGCCCTAGAAAAATCGCATCTCTATCCCCTGCCATGCAAGCAGAGATGAGAGATTAACAATCTCAATGATTGATTGTTGTCATTATTTTCTCTTAGCAACTCTATCTCTATCTCTTACTCGTTTAATCCTTGTAGAAAAAATTATCGTACATCATATGGTTTGCTTTTTCATTGAGCTCTTCATTGGATAGGCAAAAGCCACAAAACCTTCTTTAATATTGTAGTCTCTTATGATATTAGCAATGAGAGACTCACGGATATGCTGTATTTTGAAGAAACAACAATATCACCTTTACCCTGTTCGGAAAATTTGGATAAACAGGCGGGGGTGCTGGGAGACTGCTTATGTTAGCCGTTGCTCTAAGAGATATCGTCTTTAATGTACGAGTGATGCAAGATTATGGAGTAAAAGAATCTTGGATTAAACAATTTACCATCACCTCAACATCAACTATCTAAAACCGGGAATTCATTCTTTAAGCCAAGCCAATGTAGTCTTTTGAAAATGGTGAAATCCTAATAGCTACTCAAAAGAGTTTATTTATATAAAACAAATGGAAGAGTTAAAAGGGTATACTTATTTGATGCTGCTGGGAGAAGGAATTTACGTATTTCACGGGTGAATGCAGAGAGTTATGTGCAAAGCCTAATCTCAGTTGAATCCGGTAATTATGTGAAGAAAAACTAATATCAGAATCTTGGAGAAATCTAACTAGGTGATAAAGGTACAAATATGATACTTCTGCACTTCGTTACGTACTTTCATGACTGTTATATCTATAAACTCCCTTTTAGTTAATAATGAAAAGGTAAACTAGCAGAAATGAGTCAGTAGATGTCGTATGATGTTGTATATACCATCACCTAGTGTTCCTCAATATTTTATTTTATTTAACCTCTCTTTTTTCCTTGAGACTGAACTTATATTGAAAATCATCTAGCCAATTCAGGTTAGGGACCTCAAAGGCAGAGTATCTGGTAAACATATTACTGTCATGATAAGTAGCTCTCTTAATTACTACCTCCATGAACAGAAGTAGTATTAAGAACAACTAGGGTTTTAAGTTTTGGCAACCAACCACGCCTTTAGGGAAAGACGAGCGAATTTTCTAAAATAACAAAATATATAGTTCCACACCTTCATCTGTCCATACCTTTCAGGGATCCTCCGCTTCATGTTCAGTTTCTTTACCAGCTTGTTGTGTTTTACCTCAATCCCGCAGGTTCTCTTCTTAAACTGGTGGTGCCATTTGATTTCTGCTATCTTCCAATGAGTTCACTCTACCAATGAAGGCTTTTTTTCCCTTCGATCGATCCTTCTTCATCCATCATAGTGGGAACCACCACTAATATGTTATTGTGTCATGCTAGGTGTTGTAAGAAAGTAACGAAAACGAGTGGTTATGGATCCTAATTTGTTCACTCTGGAGCTGTACATGGATTTCGGTTCAGAAAACATTTCTGGGTATTGATTGGGTTCCACATATTGGATTCCCATTCTGTTCATTTTTTCTCTTCCATCTTCGTGCTTCTAGCCTAAGATGAATATTATGTAGTATTACCTATACCTATTCCGATGACACTTGAAAATTATGTTTCAGTTCAGAGACCTGTCCCTGTATATAAACACTGTCAAAAAGGTTCATTCCAACGTTTTCAACCTTTCATTAGCTGATGGTTGAATAAAGTGACAGTACCCAAATCATGCTTCTATCTCTCTGGCCCTCCTTCCTGGTAACTTGGAACGAACCTTTCAGACATCGAAGTAAGTGACTGGCGTATACCCTTTCTCCAATTTTTTCGACAGATATACCCACTCATCCATTTTCTATATCATCTTCCGATGAATTCAGTCGAAGCAAGCAAGCTTAAAAGACTACTAGCCGTTCTTCATCCTGTAGGTGGGATCGAGACACGAGTTCAGAACATTTATATGTCATTCAGACAATCATAAATTTCAGCAGTTTCATGTCTTTTTCATATAGTTGGCCGGCTTTGGAATTCATATCCACATTCACCCATGGTCATATATAAAATTCAAACCCATTATTTAAGCGGCACATTATTGGCCTTTTAGCATTAACTCCACGCCGTGCTTACTAAGTCACCTTCTACTTACACAGTGACTGGTCCATCTAAGGAGTGGACCAAGGGAATAGTCCAAAAATGAACCAATCCCTTCCACCAATGAGATCAGTATGGGTGGGGTTTTTAAAGATTCCGGAACCTTCAAAAACGCTTTGGATGGCTAGATTTAATTAGTACACCTTTGGACCATAAAATTTGGTCCAAGTTTAGCTTTTTCCCACTGCGACCCTGAACCTACACCGCAACTAAAAACTGTTTAGCTTTTTCCCCACTACCGTAACCAGAACCTGTCGGTCATTTCAAGCAAAATTTAATGGATCAAATATATTTTTCTCGCGATTTGCATCAATAACGGTTTCGTGGTGTAGTTGGTTATCACGTCAGTCTAACACACTGAAGGTCTCCAGTTCAAACCTGGGCGAAGCCATAATTTCTTTTTAAATTTTTCTTTTTGAAGCTTTAGATCTATTAACTTCTTAATTCATTCATTTTCTTCGTCGTCACTAGAAATCTGAGTAGGGGCGGTGCTGGTGTTCGACGTGGTCATGGATTTTTTCTTCCTCCGAAATTCTCACCGGCTCTTCTTATTCATCATCTTGTAAGTTCCTTTCTAGGGTTTCTTTTCTACACTTAAGCTTTCAAATCTTTGGTAGAAACTATTGATTTATTATTCATGGAACATAAAACCTAGAGAAAACCCTTTTTTCCTTCACAATCTTTTCCTAGTCAGTGTGTGTGCCTTTGATTAGGTTTTCCTTATAAGACATTAGTATTAGTACTTCGATTATGGAGTTGTTGTTACTGGATTCAATTCATTCGACATGGTTTGCTGAATATAATTTTAGTGATGAAATGAAATCCGGGGTTTTTTCTAATTTCTATGTAGTTACAGTTTTCTTGGATTTGTACTGTTAACTTTAGAAATGCTTAGCAGTTTTAGATCGGGCTGATTAGAAGATATATTAATGGAAACATTGTTAGGAAGCAACATTTACTAGGGTTGCATAAGAGGTGTTCTGTAGAAGTTGAGATACAGACTGCATTTAAGTGGTGGCTTATGCCAAGTTTGGTGTAACAGCTGTTTATGTTAAACTAGGATCGGTGGTTTTTTGTACTGGTTTTTGATGTTGTAAGATTATCAGTTGAGTGATGTTATGGTGTTTTTTATATTCATGTCTTGACTATTAGATTTTGAAATGTATGTTTTTATGAATGAAGTAGTGCAGGGTAGCACGCTATAAATGCCTAAGGAACATGTTACTGAATGTAAGACATAAGCTAGTACCACGATACAGTTACTTTTAAGAGTCTTGACTCAGGACTCTATCGGAATTGGAGATCCAGAGTTCAGTTTATTGTATTTTTGGGTTCAGTATATTATATAGGTGCACTCTGAGGTCTAAACTTTAAGTTGTTTTCCTGTTCTTTGTTGCGTGGTTCAGTTCACAGAATATGGTTTTGTTTATCATATAAGTAAGTCGACAAAACTATTTGTATGATTAGAATTGTCACAGAGCATACATTTGTAAGGTTATGTTCTAATCTGACAACAGATAGCTTTTAGGATGATAGTGGTTATTATGGTTTCATAGAATGTGAGATTCGTTCCCACCTACTAAGATTTCCAATTTCATTGAATGGAAGTAATAGAGTTTCGGGTTTTTATACTCTGCTCGTTATATTGACCTTATAGTTATTATTTGCTCCGCGGATCTACTTTTTGAGGATTATGTGGTGGGTTGGTTGCATAAATGCTTGTAGAATTATATATTGGATCAAATTACTTGAGTTCGTTGTTAATCATTTCACTTGGAAATTTTTCTGGTTAGAAAAGCATGGGTCGCAAAGCTGGTGGGTTGTACATAAATCCGATAAAGTTTGGGACTCTTTTGAAACCTTGCATGAAAGAGATGATGGCGCTTCTAAATTGCTTGTCGACTAGTGGGAACAATGATGATAAGTGTGTTAAGCATAAGGACCTCTTGCGTACTTGCACGGATACGCAGGTGCTCATTTACTTTCAGCTCCTGAATTTCACTCATTTATTTTGTAATTTAACCTTGGCCTTCTTCTTTGATTTTCGAGCTTTTCTATCCCCCCGAGCCATTAGCATTGATGCCCATTCATTGCCTCTGTTGCAGGCTGGTGTAGGCTGAAAGCCATGGGGAAGCATCAATTACCACTTGCATAGGCTTAGCAGAGCAAAGAAATAGCTGCAGATTTCCAGTTAAACTGGGGTTTGAGATTTTCCATATAAATGTGTGAACATTTTACTCTTCAACTAGATTCTGTATATAGGTTTTCTTTTGTCCATTTTGCCGGTATTTTGAACCAGTGCTTAGAATATTTTTGCGAACGATTGTTGGGACTTGGGAGGTTCTAATGGGTTTTCTTTATCCCCCCTTGTATTACCATTGCCAACAGCTTATTGAGTTTTACCTTCTATTGGTATGTACGTGATAAGAGCAACATATGAAACAGATATTACTCAATAAGTATGCAATGTTTAAGACAAATTATGTGCTTTGAATTCTTGCAATAATGTGGTAATTAGATGTTTGATTCTCATTTTGCGAAATTTCTAAGAAAATACTCTCAAATCAAATGCGGGTTCGGATCGGTTCCGGATAACCTGACCCAAAATTACCGCCCACAGCCCCAATTATATACCCTTATCTCACACCAAAGAAATGTGGGGGGTTTTGTCATTTAGAACTGAAGAATCGATAAATCAATGAGATCCGGGGATTTCTCTAGGGTTTTTCGATCTTAATTGTTGACAATGGCTCCTTCTTCTTCAAATTCTCGCACTTGTTCATCATTAACAGATGACATCTTGCAGGAGATCTTTACTTATCTTCCTCTGAATTCAATCTGTAAGTTCAGATGTTTATCAAAGGTATGGTTATCTAACCTCTCAAGCCCTAATTTCATTATCAAATGGTTTCTAGTCAATAACAAGTCTCTCCCATGGATACACTACCATACAATTCCTGATGAGGATGATTATGAAAACCCTTTGAAATTCAAGATGGCATATCCTGAATTACACTCAGAGTTTTTATCTAGACATCATCATGGCTTTTCTTTTGAATTTCTTATAAATGAGAAACAATTTCAAGAAGCTGAAGTGTACCTCTTAGGTTCTAGCAATGGTTTGGTACTTTTTTATTCATTTAGTTTAGATGATCAGAATAAGAGGTATCATGTTTGTAATCCACTCACTCAGAAATGGGTTTCACTTCCTTCACCACCGTGTTCCCCAGATAGAAGATCTACTGTTAGTGGTATCTTTTGTGAGTATTCATCATCGGTGGAAAGTTGTTTTAAGGTTGTACGCATCCGAGGTTTTCTTACACCTTCGAAGAAATTAAATGTTGATATTTTTTCTTCTGATTTGGGTGTATGGGAAAGTTTTGAAGTTTCTTGTAATGAAAATGTTGCGCAGGGGGATCCTGATTTTCACAATGCTGTTATCCTTAATTCTGTTTTGTTTTGGATTGAAGGGCCGAGAAGAATGTTAGTTTACAATCTCAATCAGATCAAAGGAAGTGATGCACGTCAATGTAGTTTGATTAATTTGCCAGATATGGAGTTTGATGATGATGTGTTTGGTTTCTTTGATAGTCGTATTGGGGAGTCAGAAGGCTTGGTCTGTTATGTGAAAACTAGAGTTACAGCAAGGGGAATGACTGTGAGCGTTTGGGTGCTCGATGAGGTCAACTGGCAAGTATTGCACAATCATATTTCATTAGACGACATCTTAGCAGAAGTGCGTTCTCGGACAGGTGAAGGAATAATCCAAAGTTTAGGTTTCAGTCCGGATGATCGTAACCTTGTTATGCTTGGTTGGAAGGACTGGGTTTGGGGGGTCAATATCCAAACCAGAAGCGTTGAAGAGCTCTGCTTGGATAACAGACATGTATATGATGCTGGTAGTATGTATGTGCCGTTTGTGCTAAAGCCAATGCCAACAGTACTTCCATCTCCCTCTTGGATAGACACTTGAATTGTGATATTTGCATTTTAAACTGATGGAACTTATTTGTCTCTTTCTAGCTATTTGTCGACTCTTGAACAAGAATTTTTCGTTAAATATTTTGTTCCTGACTGGTTAATGGAATCGGGCAAATCTCAGAAAGGTTAGTTTAGCATTGCAATGGTGTTGCTCATTAGATTATTCTTTCGATCAAATTACTCTGTCAATTGATTATGCAGTTGTTACTATGGTTTACTGGATGCAATTCATTAGGCATGGTTTGCTGAGTATAATCTTATTGTTGAACAGTTGAAATGAAATATGGGATTTATGATTTTCTCTTTCTACTCATAGTTTTCTTGGACTAGTACTCGAAACTTTGTTTATGTTAAAATTAACATCTTTTTTTTCTTCTTTCGTAATGGTGTTTGATGTTGTACTACATGGGTTTGAAAGATTATTAGTTGAGTGGATGTTATCATTTTTGTTTTCTTCATGTCTTAACTAATGGATTTTGATATTTATGTTTTTAGCTTTTTTAAAATGTAGTAGCGTGACAGGTCACTTATCTCTAATTATGGTGCTCTAGTTTGTTGAGTATTGTTAAATACTTAAATGAATGTAGCTTTTTGTGATCAAGAATGATGGCAAATCGTAGACGTGGTCGAATACTATCCAATTTTTACCAACTATACTGATCTGTACTATGAACAATTAGTGTTATGCTTCACACCCCCATTTAATCAGAATTTGTTTTTTTTCGTCTGAAGATGCTACTGTCACATAGGTGCAGTTCGGGTTGACTACTGAACTGGTTAAAATCACCTCTATTAGGGTGGTGGGATATTCTTTTAACAAAATTGGAGAACTGGAAATGCAGAATTATTTTACTCTCATTGGTTTCAACAGAATGTAGTTTTTGCTTCACCAAATAGGTTACTTTGCTTAAGTCACGAACGAGACAGTCAACAATAATATCTCTTTCAAGCTTTATGCTTGTCCCTGCACCTATATTCTATTTAAAAACGTTTTGGCTCTTTGCCGTGGTTTGTACGCATCAAGTTATGCTCAAGGTATAGTGTCTTTGTGTTTAAATTATTGAGAGGCAAATGTGCACGGGCTAATGTATTGTACTTTAAAGTTGCTTTCAGATGCGTCGCAGAGAATATATATTGTCAAACTTGTTATCCAAACACAACTTTGCTGCAGTTTTACCAGGAGATTAGGTTGCAGGTCTTGTGGCAGCTAATGGTGTTTTGAACTTCTTGAGCATTTACAACTCTCATCCTGCCATCACTAACCCACTCAGGTATATTATTCCGAAACCGCTATCACAAAATCGGCTATCATAATGAACGGGATTGTGCTTCTGATATTGAACTGTATCGTTATATTTCAGTACTATATGTTATCCTTGCTTGAACATATTTCGCGGAGTAATTCCACCGCTCGGAGGATTAGATCTATCTCCAATATTAGCATTCCTTGTTTTTAAATGCATTAACCATTGCTGCAACTGCACTTCCTGCTGAACTTCCAAGTACAAACGAAACAACATCAGGTCCTGCTGAACTATTACCTAAAAGTTCTAAAACCTCAGGCCCTCAACTAAAAGTCCTAAAACCCCAACTTATCCTCCTCCACCTCCTCCTCCTCCAAATTGAAATCATCAGTCATTTTCTCTAATCAATTTCGAAGGAGAAGATGAAGGGCCCAAAGGATCTAGCTTTAACATTTGCAGAGATATGCAAGGTTCTGATATCTCTGTCTTTCTATGTTTCTCTCTGCTATTCAATGCATCTTTTTAGAAGCTTTTGTAAGGATGCATATATGATATCTGCTCGAAAGGGATTTGATGTGCTTGCTAAGATTCCTAGTAAGACAGCCGAACCTGGTCTCGACGTATACAGTTGGATGGAGTGCAGATTTGATTTCAAGGAGGAAGCATGTGATTTTGGAACATTCTGCCACCTACTGGTTGAAATGGTTGCATAGGCACTTTAAAACTTGGGTTCGCGGTTGCAGAGAAACCCTCTAGGAGGAACCAGTTTCTGGAGAAACCCTCTAGGAGGAACCATCAGTTTCACCAGATGTCTCTTTAACCAGATGTCTCTTTAAATCTGTTCACTGGATCTGTACCGCTTAATTTGGGTACCTTACAGGTCTCAATTTTGTAAATTTTGAAAAGAATCATCTTGGATACACTTTCTATGTAAAAAGAAAAGAAAGACATACACTTTCCATAGCTTAAAAACAATTTATCCGGGAGGTTACCATGTTCCATAGCCAACGTGGAAGTATTCCTGTTTCTTTAGGAAAGCCTACCAACTTGTTAAATGGAAGCGTTCTAGTGCCAAGAGAGGACAGTTTACAAAAAGAAGGTTCCATACGCCCAATGAAGGTTTTAGCTATTTTACACAGAATGAAGGGTTCCAATTCCAAATAGGCTTTTTAAAGAACGATTTTTTGGGGACCATGGTTCTATTTTTAGTAAGACATTTAGAAGTAAAGTGAAGACACCCCTTATCCAAATATCTATGTTAATACCAAAATTACCCTTCCTATTAAATTTGTGTAATGATTAGTTAGTGTAATTAAGTTAGGTTAATTAGTGATTAGTGTAAGATTAAATCAATATTATTTTTCTTAAAATTAAGTTATTGAGAGGGAAGAAGAAGGAGAATATAAGAGTTGGAAAAACTCAATTTTTTTTATTTTTTTTTTTGAATCTGAACCTCCAAACCACCCAAGCATACTTCAAATTTAGTTTTTTGTTGCTTGAATTGGCCAAAATTTTCTGAAATATGAGAAATTTTATAGCTTGATTTGGCCTAAGTCAAACAAGTTCGGCTACAAGATCTGAAGAACAGGTAGCCAAACTTATCTGCTAATGTAGTTCGGCTAATGTTCATGAAAGTGCAGGTAGCCGAACTTAGTTTTAATGGAGTTTTTTGCTTTCAGACAAAAGTTCGGTTAGGAGAAAAAAATTGCGATGTAACCGAACTAAATATATAGGGAATTCGGTTAGGAGAAAAAAAATTGCGACGTAACCGAACTCAATATATAGGATTTC
>JAJJMB010016078.1:1524368-1688301 GCA_023531105.1 Papaver atlanticum
GGAGAAAAAAAATTGCGACGTAACCGAACTCAATATATAGGATTTCATAGAAAAGTTCGGTTAGGATTTTTTTTTTTTTTTTTTTTGCGAAACAGCCAAACTATTCTTCATATCCTTCATTCCAGCAAGTTTGGCTAGTTCGAAAAAGTTTTTCCACAAAATTCCTAACCTAACTTACTACCGTAACTTCCATTTTCAACCTATTTTGATGACTACTACTCAAAATTTTCAATCAAAAACGAATTAGAAGTAATGGGTTTGTGGGAAAATACTTATGGACGGGTTTGTTTACAAAAGATTGATTAATCGACGATAAAAATTCAATGAATCGACGACGATGAAAATTTGATGATTTTGATTAGATTTGTATGTGATCAGGTTTAGATGATCATAAATTGATGAAGAAGAGAAGAAGAAAAATTATAGAATAGGGGAATAAGAAGTTGTAGAGTTATAATTTTAATTAGGCTAAAGGGTAAACTAGTCATCTCCACCTTTTAGTTTACCCCTTATAACTATAGGGCAGGTGGCCTAATCAAATCATGATCCACAAAAAAACAATCGTGCCCAAAAAATTGTTCTTCTTAAAGAATTATCTTTTGGGGACTACTCAAAAAAGGTGGGGGACTACTCTTCTATTTTGGGGTGGATATTTGAAGTAAATTTGAGCCACCCCTTAACTTAGTTTTTTTCTAATACCAAACTTGCCCTTGGTGATTAAATTAGTTAGTGTAATGATTAATTAGTGTTAGTGTAATGATTGATTAGTGAGGTTAGATTAATAAGATGAGTGTTTTTAAAAGAATAATTTTTGAGAAGAAGGGGTTTTTTTTTTGTTTTTTTTTAAGATGGTTGATTTCGAAACGAGAATTTTGGGTACTTAGGTATACTTCAAATTTAGTTAATGTTGCTTGAATTGACAAAAACTTTCGAAAAAATGAGAAATTTATAAACTGATTTCGACCATGGAAATGAAGTTCGGCTACGACATCTGAAGAACAGGTAGCCGAACTCATCTGCAAGTGTAGTTCGGCTAATGGTTCTGAAGACACGGGTAGCCGAACTCAGCTTTAATGGAGTTTTTTCTTTCAGAGAAAAGTTCGGCTAGGAAAAAGAAAGTTGCGACGTAACCGAACTAAAAGTTCGGCTGGGAATTTTTTTCTCGACGTAACCGAACTCAATATATAGGTTTTCATAAAAAAGTTCGGTTAGTAGAAAAAAATTGCGACAAAACCGAACTAAAAATTCGGCTAAGAAAAAAACGAAATTTTTTTGCGACGTAACCGAACTAAAAGTTCGACTGGGAAATTTTTTTTGCGAGGTAACTGAACTTTTTTCTGAAAGAAAAACCTCCATTAAAGCTGAGTTCGGCTAGTTCGACAAACTGTTTCACATAATTCCTAGCCGAACTTCTCTCTGCAACTTTCATTTTCAACTCATTTTGATGATTACTTCTCATTTTTTCAACCAAAAACGAATGACAAGTAATGGGTTTGTGAGAATATCTTCGTTAATGATTTAAATTAAGCTATATACATAGAGGTGGTGGTGGTGGTAGTTGGAGGTGGTAGGTGATGGGCGGCGGTGGTGGGCGGCGGTGGTGGGAGGAGGTGGTGGTTATATATATATAGGTGGTTATTAGGTTGGTTTTAAATTAAATTAGGTTAAGGGTAGGTTAGTCATTTCCACACTTTAGGACATCCCTTATAAGTATAGGGTAGACATTCCTATCACAAAATAGTCCCCCTCCATTTTTGAGTAGTCCCAAAAGTCCGTTAGGTCAGTCATACCAGGTTATGCTTCAAAAGAAACAAGCCCAGGTCCGAAAATATATTGGTGGTTAACATGCAGCCCAACTGTATTTATTCACAAGCTGGAAAAAGAAAAAATGTGGATGATAAGAAACACAAGAAGATAGAATGCATGAAATACAATCAGTACCACTGTCAAATTTGGGGATTTGCCCGCCTTGCATTATTTAGTCACAACCACATCTAGGGTTTTAACTCATCAAACTTGTCTAGAGGATATATAAGGATGATGATATATACCAGTATTTGAGGATGATGATGGAGATGATATATTACACCACCTTAATGAGAGAATGTCGAATGCCAAGAGTTTGGCGTGAGACTTCTTCACTGTACCCATTCTTAGGGTGTAAGTGTAAGCTACAACCCCAACACGACTTACACCGTGTATCTTAGTTTTATATTGCAGCTATATAATATAAGGAATTTATGCATGCAGATTTAACAAGCTTATTACTAATCAATAGTCACGCAGACTTTTCACACAACATTTTCGTCTTCTGCAGTGCTCACAGTTTTTTACAGTGAACTTTGTCTTAGTACCCAACACGAAACCAATCAAAAAACTTGCACAAACGTAGAAACTTCTGGGATAGTAATCTCCAAGAAATCATTCAATCTATTCTAGTGATTTAAAACCTATAAGAATAAGAGCTCAAGACCCATCGTAATATAGCATCATTAGTTTCATAATGTTTTTGGGTAATAGGATCCTTGCCAATAGTATACCTCTTCTGCACCCCAGAGTTTTAGGATCAATTCTTATTGTACTGGTTCTGAAACCAAGATGTCATTACTAGATAACCAACTGCAATACCCATATTACACAGACAATGTCAGCACCATTTCTGCAAATGGCCCTATGTCTCCTTCACGCTTTCAATCTTGATTCATTCCGAACAACTCCGATAAACAACAACCTAAGTTTACTCAGTTTCTAATTTACAAAAAGTACTAATTAATAAAAATGCATAACTATAGAAACGAACACTTAATAATGTATAGGTAATTACAAGTACGAGCTAGAAATCTAAAAACATGTATAAATAATTATAGATTATTAGTTTTTAATTACACTGTTATTACTGCATCAACGGTTTCTGACTAAAATCTACTAAATGTTGGTTGTGGTTCCATTAATGGGTTTATGGGCAAAAACCCCATTCATATTTTCCATAACCTCAGGGACAAATACGTCATAAAGAGGTTCAAATATGGATGACAAAGAACCAGACGATGTGTTCATCCAACTAGGGTAATCAAACCCAAGAACCTCTTGTATAAAATCACCATGTTGTTGTTGATGAATAATATCATTAGTAGTATTCCTTGCTGAATTGGCTTTCATGTTTTCAGATGGATGATCGTCATGTGGAACGGTTTGAAAGCTTTCCATTTCATTAGAACCCGTCGTAAATCTTAACCTATCAAAAGATATGGATGATATATCAGAATGGCGGCCCGTAAGCTCTTGAACTAAAGATCTGAATTCAGAGACACTTGCTTTCACCTTCATTGGGTTTGATATATAAACAACTTTGACTGGTTTAGATATTTTCTTAGGAATAGAGTACTTATTAGTAGTACAAGAGTTGTTAGTACCTCTCCTCACACTTGGTCTAGTTTCCATGAAAAGAATTTGAGATTATGAGCCGATATATTGAGGAAGAGGAAGAGGAAGTGGATGATGATGATTATAAAATAATTGAAGTTAGCTCGGGTTTTGATTGGTTACAGAATTCCAAACTGTTGCTATATAACATAGGAGTAAGGAAATGGTTCTAGAAGGAGAAGACTAAGTTTGTGTAGTCGCTAGGAAGAAGATAATACAAGGAGTTTTTGAGAGAGATGAAGAAAAAAGTGAAAGATCAGATAATGATTTATTGGATGGAACATAGAAACTTCTTTTATCTTTGAATCTTAAATAGATATAAAAGGGTCACTTTGTGCACGTGGCAGCTTATATGAATTTTGAAAGATATGCTGACGCTGTATTTCTTTTTACTGATGATGTCATTATTATATCATACACTGGCGGCTAAATCCTAAATAATAATATGTGGTGATGATCGATCATGTGTTGGGTAACAGCTAAAGTTGCAACTTGGAGGATATAATCTGTCAACGCTCCGCCTGATAATTTTGAAGGGTGCATGGGGCCGACCGAAACCTAGCAAAGTTAGGTCAAACGGTGTGGGGCCCACTATTTCGGGACAAATTGAAATGTAAAATTCGGTCGGTCTAGCATTGCTCTTTTACCGTATCTTGTAATGTTTTTAGTGAAGGGGTCAACACTTTTATTACAGGGGAAGTTTTTTTTTATCAAGAGAGTGGAAAAATCGTATCCAACTGACAGATTTATGAACGAATTAGGTTCCAATACTTTCTGGACTAAAATACCCTTTGAAGCTGATTCGCTATAAATTTATGTTAACTTAGGCCAAGCACTATGACACACCATTTCCCTTCCCTATTTGTAGAGAAGGGATATGAGTCACAAGGCAACCTTTTATGGTCAGTTTTTATCCATTCTCTACATTGCACGGAAACTGAGTTTCCGTATAAATAGAGCCAAGCTTATACGTTTTTCTTTCCCCAATTTTTTTTTTTCCGTTGGGATATTTGTATAGGTAAAAAAGATAACTTAGAGTAAAAAAAGGAGATATAATAGGTAAAAAGGAGATATAATAGGTTAACAAATGAGTTTTAGTTAATCTAAAAAAAGAGTGAAAAATGAAAGTTTTAGTGTAAAACTTGGAAAACAAGAAACTAATACTTCGTTTCTGTGTAAAAAGTGGCGGACACTGAGTATATGTTTCAACTTCTAAACGGACACTCAGTTTCCGTACCATTTCCCTTCCCTACTACCTGTATCAGATCTGATCCAGTTTTAAATGTAGGGAAGGGATATCCCTATTTAGAAGGGATATGGGAGACCATGATACATGGATTTTGAGAAATTTTCCTACAGTTAGGAGATATGGAAGGGAAATTGTGCACCATAGTGCTTGGCCTTATAGATTCGTGAGTGAGTTATGTTTAGTGTTGATTTTGGTTTTAATTAGGTCATAATAACTATCAACGACTAAAATACTAAAAATCCAATTCCATCTATGATCATTTGATGTAAAAACATCGAGAGTTGGGCACTTTGAACCAAATCTTCGACAAAGTTACGACCAAAATGATAGGTGAATATAAGGATTTTGACGGTGGGAAAGACGATACTCAATAGTCAAAACCCTTAATACATTCTTTTCCTTTTTCAAATCTAAGAGACACAAATATAACATTTTGTGAATCGCTGTTTTCAAATGTACCTAACTTTGTTTGAAACCAAGAATCCCATGAACCCAAACAATTAAACCATGGTTTCCTCTTCTTTCTATGTCTGTATAAGAAGATAATACCAGTATGTAAATCCTTGGTTCGTCTATAACAATTGAATAGAAACGAAAGATTCACATTTATAATTCAGAACGTGAATTGCAAATTTCTCTACTATACAGAAAGAATCGAAATGTTGGTAGAGGTGAAATGGAACCTTTCATTACCATGGAAATGACGGTGAAATGTAACTTTTCACTACCATCTGATTGTTAAGGTTGCTCAATTAACGGGATATAGATAAAGCAGGGAGGTTCGTGGAAGAAGAAAGTTCTAAGGCTACCATTTTAGATGTAACCCATATGATATGTTTACCCAATTTGCTTATTATATGTTATGTTTGTATCGTCTTTGGATTAACTTGAACGTTATTTTATTGTTCTAGAAGAGTATTAAGTGATTAGTTCAAACACCACACACATCTTCTAATGGCACCTTACCAACACAACAACAACATCATCTATGGCCGGGATGGTGTCCTGCAAGGTTACTTTGTCATTCTCGTTTTACTTGGACATGGAGAAAGCCAATAATTCTCGGTAACATTAATGAACAAAAATAAAAAAGTCCTCTGGATGTTTTTCTTTCTGTTTCATTGTAAGTGTAGAGAAATATTAAGTTCCCGATGACCAGAGTGAACGAGAATCATAAAAACACTTAAGAATGAAGGTTTTCAGGGGCGGAGCCACATGTTGACTAAACCTGGCTGTAGCCTCCCCACCCACACACACATAATTTTTTTTAGGAAACGTGACCAAGCAAGGTAATTCACTTGTTAGCAGAAAAAATTGGTGGCATTTAGTCCACCTGGTCGAGCAATTTAGCCATTGTTTCTCAATTTAGTCCGCCTTTACAGATTGTTTAACTGTTAAAGATATAGAATTAAGAAATTGAAGAAGTATAGTCGCAGTATTTGGTAATCAAGGTAGATTCCTTACTGTTAATTATTTAGCTATTGATTCTTCTTCTTTACGTTTTACTAATCCAAATATCCAATACCTAAATAGTTTTTAAAGATTTTTTATTTTCATAGGGTTTGGGTTTTTGTTTAGTCCTTTGGAAGATTATTTTTATTACCATTTAGATTGAAGTTCTTTTGCTTTTCTTAGATTAATAGTACTTAGATATTGAGCAAGGAAGAAACTATGCTTTAAAGTCTGGTTCTTGTTAGGTGCTTTTGTTACAATCATTTCAAAAATATTAAGGTCATGGACTCTGCTTGATTTAGTGAAATGGTAGCTTGTTGTTACCTTTTCGTGCGGCAAACAAGTCACATGTAGAGATGAAGTCGTGGTTTTATTGGATCTATTTATGTTTTCGAGTTTACTCTGTCAATCCCCACTCACCAGTGCGTCGATTTTTTTATTTATATAACTATAATTTTAGTTTCGGATATACAGAACAAGTATTTGGTAAGACGTTCATTAACCGCAAGACTATATGCCCACGAATAGTTCCAGTTAGCCCATGGTTGATTCCCGTTAGCAAAAACCTCTGAATGCAACATTCAAATAGAGAAGCAAGCTTATGCCAATTGCAGGTGCAAAAACACCAGTAATGGCATCCACAAACAAATAATTGCCGATAAATATACCACACTTAACCCTCATCAGTGGATATAGTCTTAATAGTTTTATATCAAACTTTTTCTAGAGTACGTTTTCGAAGGTTTTACACATAACAAAATGAATATCCATTACCTCTAGTTTGTTAATAGTGAACTACATGAAAATTATAGGCTTATGCTTTTTCTATGTTCTTATATGTAATCATAGTATATCAACCAGGAATTTGAGCAAAAAAATCTTGCTCTCAAGGTTTGTATAGTCCTATTCTCTTTCTACCTTTCTTGCTTATAGGTGTGATAGTGTTCATTTGTCTCACTTTGGATAACAAGAAAGAGCAACAGATTACAGTAAAATTGATGCATGTGCATGAGGGAAAATATTTGGGAATAATATATAGAAATGACATTCTTTAGAGGGGGGATTTTTCATATGGTACCGCTTTTTCGGGACTAGTAGTTCTTATGCAGTTTATGTACACTCGTCAATGTACAGTACACAAATCAGAATTACATCCATTTAATATTCATGTACAGTGCAAGGTGCAGTTTCTAATCTCAGTTTTACTTTTCAATGTTAACTATTTCAAAAAAAAAAAAAAAAAAAAAAAAACGGACACTAATTTAGGTGCGAGAAGATTTTTTTTAGCCCCCTCATTTTGAAAACCTGGCTCTGCCATTACAGGTTTTAAAATTCACGTTCGTTCTAAACGTCGAGAATTATTTATTTTTCGACAACCGCAATAAACGAGAATTCAAAAAAAACAAAAACAAATTGAAAGGGTTGGTTTAACTCACGTTCACTATAGAGGTCCAAAAACGTTTGCCTCCATAAATCAACCTCAGAAACCCATACCTAAAATGATCTAATTATGATTCATGGGTTTTTGATTTTGGAAAAAAGTTAATATCTTTTATTCTTAGATAAGAGAGATCTTGTGATGATGATAGATTTTGTTTAACCCGTCCAATAATACCTTGATTAACCTGTTAAAGGTGATTAATTTAAGAATTTACAAAAGGCTTGAAAACATCCTACGGTATATGATTCTTCTTCCCAGTTGATAGAGATAAAAGTAAGGGAAAATATGAGTTGGTGAAAAGATGAGGGTACCCAAATGCACCACAATCTTTTTATTTCAACCTATAAGTCCTCTATCGAATGTGATCGTCTATGGACAGAGTCGACACACACTAGTGGAAAATGAGTTTTCTAAGTCTGCTTAAGATTTATAAATAAGACCACCCTTGGCTTTCTTTATATGTTAGTCTCCCAAAGGTAGTCATTTTTATAACAAGGGTAAATCAAGCTCCCATAGCAGTCTTAACTTAAAGAGGTAGTTCAGGAAATATTAAACGTTTCCACGTGGATTTCTATTAAGACTTCCCTAGAAACTTGTTTATGTGGTTCTTCGATTAAGTCTGTTACGGGAGCTAGTTTCTATAATTCCTTCTAGAAACAAACGCGTGTCTCTTCTATCACTTCTCTCCCAGTTATCCTAAAACTCATCTCCTCGATTATCTAAACTCATCTCCTCCATTAAACTAGAGAAATTCCAAACTGAAACCCCTCTTTGGTGAAACAGAAAAATCAACAGAGAAATTCTCAATCCCATGCCCAAATCCCAAATCCTTTTCATTATCTAATGCAACAGTTTCTTTCTCACCTTCAAAACAAAAAAAAAAAAACATCTTCTGAACTATGTTAATCGGTCATCATTAAATGAACTCTTTGCTTCATCTCCTCATGATCTCTATAAATACCCAATCATTTCCAATTTCAAAACCTTAATAATCGTTTAATTCACCAGATCTATTCAAGGTCGTCAATTGATTAGTAACTGCTGTTGTTTGTGAACCATTTGATAAAGTTACAAAAGAATACAAAGTGAAGACCCTAACTGGTGTTGGATTTCTTTGTGTGATGGGTAATTCTCAGTATTACATCGAGAAACAGCTAATTGCAAGGTAAGAAACACAAAATGAAATCCCTAATTTTTCTATTTTTAGTTTTCTTGTAATTGTGATTTATACTTTATTGATTTGTTAATTTTTTCGTTGAAGCATATCGGTATGTACATGTGGGATGTGTCTACGGAGATAAGGGACAAGAAGCTGCTCGAGAAATTGTATGCTGAGTAGAACTAGGTCAGATTTGTTAATTTCCTGATTCACTTATAATGTTTGACGAATTTGATTTATCTGTGATGGATTTGTTGTTAATTTTCTTGAATAAGTAAAGTTAGAGTTTGAGGTTCCTATTTTGTTTGTTCCTTTGAATTAAAAATCTTGGTTTACTTTTTAGGGGTTTGGAATTCGGTGTTGGTTACTACAATTGATATATTAACAAGGGGGAAATCCAGTTCATTGTCTGTGGAAGATCTACGGGAGATGAGTGGTATTATATGTCCTTCACATTCAATTCTGGTAAAGGATATGTTCTAACTTGGTTTTGGGATTCTTGAAAATTCTGATTGAATATAATGTTTTCATTGTTCTCAATCTAACATTATAAGTTTGTATTGTAGGATTTACTAATTTGTATTTCAAATGTACTAATCTCTTTTGCATTATATTATGACATTGTGGAGGATTTGGTGTTGGTGGGTAGGTTTTGAGGGAGGAGGATCATGTTATAAGAGCTTTTTTTTTTGGTGTCTATGGAGGATTAGGAGGTGGTGGTGTTGGTGCTTCAGGCGGTAGTGGACTAGGAAGGCTGGTGGTGGTGATAGGCATGAATAGATATGGTAGATTCTTGGACACCAAAGCCTGTTTTAAGAGAGGATATTATGAAAGGTATCTTATTATATGTTGTTTGAAATTGTGCGCTCTTAAAGTTCTAACATCACTGATATGTATGGTGTCTGGCTAACATTATAAGATTTATGCAGATATGGGTTGGTGTTCACAAGCCTAAGGCGCACATGGATACTGAGAATGGGGAGAATGTCGAAATGATGAGGTTAGGTTCTTTTTTATGTACTTGTAAGTTTAATTTTTAGTTTTTTCATGTAGATGGTACCATTTTTTTTAAACAAATGTAGATGGTACTATAATTGTTTGAAAATTCATCAAATTTTTATTGGTTTTTGATTTGTTTGATTTTCAGTTATTGCTGCCCTCGTTTACCACCATAAGTTTTATGCTGGCTAGGTGCTCGATGGAAATCGCCAAAGAAGACAAAAGGGGTAAAATGGCATATTTGACTCTTGTCTTAGCAAGTTAAATAGCTTATGCTATCTTGTTTTTTAAGGGTAGTTGCCTCTTGAATGATTTTCTCCAACTGGTTATGTTGATTTGAACTCTTTAGAAATACTTATTAAGGCCTGGTTATTAAAGAAAAGAAGTAGAACATAAGTGGAAGGAAAATAAATTAACATTCTGAGACTCGTGGTTGGCAGAAACGGTAATGAGTCTTAAATAGGCTTTAAAAGATGTATAATGTTAGGAGTTTATATGTTTAATACTTGAATAATTATCTTGAAATTTCAAAGCATGATCCAAGAATTGGTTGAACCAATTTGGTTCTTGTAAGATTATGATCGTTTCTATAAGATTTTTTACCTTTGCTTACCCGAATAGGCACCAGGTTAAAAGACATATGTCCTTCCCATTTAAAATATGTAATTAACTGCATAAATCCTAGGATACTTGTATGATTTTCTATTAAGAATTAAAATAGGTAGATTTGTGCTTTTTTTTTTTTAGGAATGTGTTTGAATGAAATGTCCTTATAGGCTTCGGATAATATCTGATGCCGTATTTTTTGTTATTTTTAGGTCAAACAACTGTCCAGGAAACGTTGAATAAACATGAGATAACTAAATCACTTGCAGCAAAAGAGATGGTGTGGTTCGTGGTAGAATGGTAGGTTTATCTTATGCATTATCTTTTGTTTTATTTGGTCTCCTCTCATAGAGATTCAGTGGAAAATTTCCAATTTACTCACCATATTTAAGGTATATTGTTTTTGTATGTAGTCACCACCTCTCTTGTTTTGCTGTGATTGGGTCCAAGTGGAAGACAAAAAAAATTGATCATCTGTGGACGCAGAGATAGGTTCGTCAACTTCGAAAGGTTTACGAACAGCTAGCCAAATTTTTTATTGCGCCGATGAGACTAGGAAGCATTGGAATCTTGTTTTAAAATCTCCCAAAAGGTCAGGCCTAAATATGAATGCTTATGGAGATCCTTATGTGTTTGCCGCATCTGCGAATCAAGCTTCGCTAATTTTCAACAACCGTAGCTGACAACGAGTATCGGGATGGAGATCAGGTAATAATTCTTGGCTCAATACTCGAATTTTTCTTCTTTTTATACATGGAGATCTAGCTAAACACATGGTCACCTCTTCAGGTTATCAGAAACAAGCTAAAACCAAGGATCGTAAACTGTCGTTCAGGTATATATCTTCTTTACAAGTTCGCAAACACCACCATTAGCTGATTAAAACTGCATTGTTCTCTGATTGTTGGTTGTAGTAGCTACTTGAATTTTTTATTGCACTACCATTGCCGTACTATTATCACCATCTTTTCCCTCACCAGTTACTCTTTTCACACTCATAAATTTCTTCTAGTTTTTCCTATTTAACCATTTGCGATAGAGGATTCTGTAACTATTTGTGCGTTGCTTGAAGTATGCTTTCTCCTTTTTCTTTTTTGTTGTGTTGTCATTTATTTGAGTTTTTAGTGTGCCTAAATTTCAGTGAGAATGTTCTTCCCAAGAGCAAACTTTCTATGTGAATTAAATGACAGGAAGTTACTTGAAGTCTAGAATGCTTTGGAGATCAGGTTACTTGATGCTTCTAGCATATTTTTGCATTTACATGTGTGTTTTTGTTGCTGAGCATATGTTCAATTATATTGGCAGGCATGGCATAATTTCTTGTCTTTGCTTAGCCTAAATATTTCCAGCCATTGGGTAATGTACATGTATTAGTGTCTGAAATTATTTGCGTACAAATAGAGTTTCATTTATGCGAGGAAGAATATACCATAAGTCAGTTGTTAGAGAATTGCTTGTTTGTTAAAACCATTCATACTATGCTGTCAGAACTTTGTTGTTAACCTTCTAATGCCCAAACTTATTTTGCTGCAGGTATACTATTCCGATCAGTGGGGCATCCCAGTTCATCTTTTTGCTGGTTTTAGTTTATTTCATTGTCTGTAGGTTAGTTTCCACCGGTTGTAAGAAAATACATACTTAAGAACTTAAAATGGTGTGAATTCAGTAGTTGTGTAGAGTTTTGACTCAAGTGTCAGCTCAATTCACATGTGAATTTAGTTAATATTGTATAACAAATTTCAAATCTGAATTGAATGGTGAATGTTTTGATCAGTTTATGCAATGAGCTTATAATTTCGATTTAATGAGTTTATAATCTTAGGTTCAGTCAGAAATAAGTCAGACGAATCATATTTTCTGAAATAGGCTTTGTCAGAAATACCAGTTAAACTGGGACTCAGACGAATCAACTTTTATGAAATTATTCAGCCCAGATTAAAGACTTCCCGAAATTGTAGATAAATTTTTACGTATATTAATATAAAACTAAAGAAATGTATGTGCGTGTTAGCATTAATTGTTGGACTCTCAATGGAAGTCATAATTTAAAAAATTTAAAGAATCTCAGACACAGTCGTTTTGAGAAATAAGACTACAGTATTGGGGCTCCCAAAAGCAGTCGTTTTTAGAGGTTTTAAATCTGTTTCTGGTAGACTTTTTATTTTTTGCATTTTCCACTAGTGACAATACGACAATTCGGTTCACACTTCGTGTGATTGTCTATGGATACGAAATTGAGACAATACAACAACAAGATTACTTGTGTGATTGACTATGGATACAAGATCGAGACAATACTACAACAAAGTGTGTTACCCAAACTCTATAGGATCACTATCAAGTAATGCGGAGTTAACGTATATGTGTATTTTACTTTATTATAATAAATGAAAAAGCGGGGGTCTAACAACCACACTCAATATTTCGTTCGGCAATCTGTATGGACTAACTCCAATATAATTCCTAGAGAATCAACTAGACAGTCAGACTCAATCAAGAAAATATATCCAAGAGTTATATCTCTGTTTCTCAGTGTAATCAGCAAATCAAACAAATAGAATCCGTGATCTTGATTATTATGAGAAACAACTTGAACGGTACCAAAGACCAATGTTCAAGTGTAAATCAATTTCAATCAACAACCAAAGGTTGGATTTACCAATTGATTAAACAACGCACAACCTGTGATATTTCAATTATATAGAAAATATAATGCGGAAAAGAAATAACACAGACACCAAAAGTTTTGTTATCGAGGAAACCGCAAATGCAGAAAAAACCTCGGGACCTAGTCCAGATTTGAATACCAAACTGTATTAAGCCGCTACAGACACTAGCCTACTACAAGTTAACTTCGGACTGGAATGTAGTTGAGCCCTAACCAAGTCTCACACTGAAGGTATAGTCATGTTTCTTACGCCTCTGAATCCCAGCAGGACTCTACGCACTTGACTTCCTTAGCTGATCTCACCCACAACTAAGAGTTGCTACAACCCAAAGTCAAATACTTTATAAACAAATCTGTCTCCCACAGAGAAGTATATTCTGATAGATAAATCTGTCTCCCACATAAATACCTATGAAGTTTTTGTTCCGTCTTTTGATAAATAAAGGTGAAAAGGAACCAATTGATAATCTGGTATTATATTCCCGAAGAAAAGCATAGAAATATCAATCACCTCACAATAACTTAACTATATGGTAGTAGAACAAGTTATTGTGGAATCACAAAGAATGAGACGAAGAGCTTTGTGATTACTTTTTATATCTTACCTATCGGAGATAAATCTCGAGCAAATCTTAGAGAAGATAGTACCCAATACGATAGAACAAGTAAGATCAGAACACGCAACTACAGATAAAATAGTTAGGCCTGGCTTCCGAATCCCAATGAAGTCTTTAAGTCGTTAACCTATAATGGTTTTAGGAAAAACGTTAAAGGAGAATCGACTCTAGTCGCAACTAGTATCACACAGGAGGTGTGGGGATTAGGTTTCCTAGTTGCTAGAGTTCTCCCTTATACAGTCTTCAAATCAGGGTTTGATGGCTTTGAAACAAAGCAATCAATATTCACTGTTAGAAGTTTGCATTTATGACCAGCTGTTGAGCGGGTCTATTGTATTTTCTTGCATGATTATGATCAGTTGTTGAGCAGGTCTATTGTAGGGCATTTTCTTGCACGTTATTAAAAAAAAAAT
Organism: Papaver atlanticum; assembly: GCA_023531105.1. Classification (NCBI taxonomy): domain Eukaryota; kingdom Viridiplantae; phylum Streptophyta; class Magnoliopsida; order Ranunculales; family Papaveraceae; genus Papaver; species Papaver atlanticum. The sequence goes on from JAJJMB010016078.1 coordinate 1,538,396, forward strand.
GATCAGCTGTTGAGCGGGTCTCTCTCGTGTTACTCCATATCCAGCTGTGGAGCGGATATATTTTTTGTTTTGCTCGAGGACTAGCAAAATATAAGTGTGGGGGTGTTTGATAAGCACGTAAGTGCTGCATTTTATACCCATATTTATATTTGCTAGGACTCCATATTTCTCCTAATAATATTATTTTAGTGCTTTTGTAAAAAGTACTAGCAATTCCGTGCACCCGGAGAATAAATGGCTAATTGGAGGTTAAATGGCGTCTACGGCTAACGGCTACATATTTCTGCACAAGAGTCAGAGTTCAGTATGGGCTTGTGGGCTGTCAAGTCAACAATCTAATGTTGATGCACCACCTTACTACATCACTAACAGCAGAACAATTAAGGCCACTGAATGAACTGGAATTGGATCTCAACGAAGTTTGTCGAAGTCAAGGTTATGTGTATTGGCTGAACTTCTATCGCTGAGTTCGGTGGTTGCTGATGGTTGCATTTGGATGGCACGCGAGAAGCTGGGGGAGAAAGATTGGTCGTTTTTGGCCTAAAGTTTCTGCCGTGAAACCAGCAAGAAGAAGGGTTGTTGTCGTTGATTATGTGGATGTACAGCCTGGATTGGAGAGTGTTTAGCATCTTGATTGTGCTTCGGAACTTGGGTTCTCGTTAGATTTGAAATTGCAGGTGCACTAAGCTATTGACGAGAGTCGGAGAAACAGTGGAGAGATACCTCTAGAATTAGAAATTATAACATGCCTAGTGCTCGAGAAATTGGCCGAGAGAAAGGGAATTGATGCCATGGCCATGAACTGCAAGGAGAGATGCAGATGGTGGAAGAAATAAATAGATGGGTTACTGTTAATGGATATGGATGAAGTAGTAGTGATTGAAGGCAATTGATGGAGTACAGCTTTTGTGCATGGATGAAGTTGGATTGAGAAGGAAATGTCGGAGATGGAACTATGGTGCGAGATGGAGCTGTGAGAGAAGAGTTTGGGTGAAGTCTCTTGGCCTGAACTACAGTCGATAGACAAGTGGTTGCTGTCAGGGTTTCTCAACGTATCTGAAGTGTCCTGACTCGATTTAGAAGCTCAAGAAGGGAAGTGTTTGGATGGCTGATTCAATCTGAGTTTGCAGTGGTGATTATTCCCTAATATACACAACGGGGTTTGACTAAAATGGTGTTCTGAGGTGGATTTGGTGTCGACTGGTTGCCGAAAATGTCAACAAGAAATGAAGGGTTCACTGCTGCTGATGTAGGTGTTATTGGCTTGTACCAAGGAGTGGTGCCTATGTTGAACGTGAATGAAGATGGTAGTGCAATGGTTACAAAAGCAACGGAGTCTGTGGGGTTCGCAGTTTTGAAAAAGCTAAACCGGTGTTGGCTGCGGGATGGTAGTGGTGGTTGCTGGTGCTATTTTGAAGTGCTGACAAGAAGAAAAAAGCAATGAGTTGATGGTGTTAATTGATGGGGGACGTACTTGCAGTTGCATCTGGTGGAGGTGCTTAAAGGGTCATTGGGTAAGCTGTTGAGATTTTGTATACAAGGAGCTGAAATTTAGAAGTTCAGGCGACTGCAATGGGAAACCAGAAATGGACCGTTTGTTGTTGGCTGATTAGAATCGATGGAGTTGGATATGGAATTGTGTTCGGTGATTGGTGGTGGCTAGATGGCCGGAGTTGGAAGAAGGTGCTGGAATTCAAGGAAGTGGAGATGCAGCGTGATAGTCTCTGTATAGAGAGAGAGCTCGGACATGAAATGAAAAGACTGGCAGTAACCAAAGTTAGCCGATCGACTAATTTTGTCTGGGGTTAGAGCTTGTGGATGAACGAACAGGCCGAACTTTAGGGCCTGCATTTGGAAGTTGAATTATGTCTGGACTGGGCTTTGGCAATCCGGTAGGTTTTAATCAAGAACCACTTTTTGGGGACTACTCAAAAATGGAGGGGGCTATTTTGTGATAGGAATGTCTACCCTATACATATAAGGGGTGTCCTAAAATGTGGAAATGACTAACCTACCCTTAACCTAATTAAAATTAAAACTAATCTAATAAATACACACACACATATATATGACCTAATCTAAATCATTAACAAAACAAAATCAAAATCAAAATCAAAATTATAACAAATCCATTACTTTTAATTTTTCACAAATCCGTTACTATTATAGGGTTCATTTTCTTCTCTTCTTTCCGCTTCATCGTCTCGATAAAAAATAATAATCCACAAACCCATTACTTGGTTGAAAAAATGAGTAGTAATCATCAAAATTAGTTGAAAATGGAAGTTGCAGAGAGAAGTTCGGCTAGGAATTATGTGAAACAGTTTGTCGAACTAGGCGAACTCAGCTTTAATGGAGTTTTTTCTTTCAGAGAAAAGTTCGGTTACCTCGCAAAAAAAAATTCCCAGCCGAACTTTTAGTTCGGTTACGTCGCAACTTTTTTTTCCTAGCCGAACTTTTAGTTCGGTTACGTCGCATTTTTTTTCTCCTAACCGAACTTTTCTCTGAAAACCTATATATTGAGTTCGGTTAGGTCGATTTTTTTTTTCCCAGCCAAACTTTTAGTTCGGTTACGTTGCAACTTTTTTTTTCCTAGCCGAACTTTTCTCTGAAAGCAAAAACTCCATTAAAGCTGAGTTCGGCTACTTGTGTCTTAAGAACCATTAGCCGAACTACACTTGCAGATGAGTTCGGCTACCTGTTCTTCAGATGTCGTAACCGAACTTTATTTCCATGGTCGAAATCAGTTTATAAATTTTTCATTTTTTCGAAAGTTTTTGCCAATTCAAGCAACATTAATTATATTTGAAGTATACCTAAGTACCCAAAACCCTCATTTCGAAATAATAATAATAATAAAAAAAAAAAACCAAAATCCCTTTCTTCTCAAAAATTATTCTTTTAAAAACACCCAACTAATTAATCTAACCTCACTAATTAATCATTACACTAACAATATTTAATCATTACACTAACTAATTTAATTACCAAGGGCAAGTTTGGTATTAAAAAAAAACTTAGATAAGGGGTGACTCATTATTACTTCTAATATCCACCCAAAAAATTGAAGAGTAGTCCACCTCCATTTTTGAGTAGTGCCCAAAAATTCGTTCTTAATCAAACTCCTAGCAGCACGTATAAGAAAGAACTGAAGAGAAACTAAAAGGAGGAAGCCGGAGGCGGCTATAGAGCCGTGAGTTGGGGAAAATAAGGGTTTGCCGTTTTGATTTTATTTTCTCCATGATTTGCTAAATTGTTTGTTAGGGTTTAGATGGAAGCAAATTTAATTGTGTAATTTTCTACGATGATATTTCTAATAATGATTCATTGACTAGTGATTTCTCTTCATATAGCTTGGTATTTAATCGATTATGTGATTTTCTTGATTATTTATGCCTTTCAATTGATATTTCGTGCTTTGGTTAAATCCCCTGACGTAATATGCTTTAGGATTGATATGTAATGCTTTAGAATCGCTACCTATGAAGCGAAGGAAGTTACAGCGGAGAAACTATATTTTAGAATTTAACATACAATCTTCCGAGACATGAGATTGATTTCGAAATTTGTCTTGAGTAATAAATAGAGATTAGTAGAAATTATATGATTGAATTGGTAGAAATCGAAAACCCTAATAACCCATTACCTATTTTGTTACGATTATTTATTATTTCATTTTGTCCCGAATATCTGAAAAATCGTTAAACATCATCTTATTTGGTTAGTTAATTTTTGGTATTAGCCAGTAATAGTATTTCACACTCCTCGTGGGAACGACATGTACTTGCCATTGTCTACTAGTTAGACGTTGTGCACTTGCAGTATTTTATTGTTGGTTTTTGAGCCTACCAATCACCGGAGTTGTCGATGATCCCGAACCACCATCTGATACATTCATAAAGGCATGCTCGGTTGGGGCAATAAAAGCAGAATCGCACCTAATCTCGCGAGCAAGTCTCTTCTGCTCCTGTTTCACCCTGCCCTCCAATACCTCCCTGGTACAGATGCATTCCAACTTCTTCTGATACTGGATCTTCAGGTCCGCCTTCGCTTGGAACAGGTGTTCCACAGATTCAGTGCATGCCTGCGATATGACTCCTCAAGATCGTGAATCTTGTTGGTCGCGACGATAAGGCGATCATCAGCATACGCACGCTCACCAACTGCCTTGGCCAGATCAGCCTCTAACTGAGCAACTTTCTGTTAAGCAGCAGCACCAACAAAAATAAAGAAAGCATAAGTATATAGACATATCACACAACGAAGATCAAAAACATGCGAACTACCTTGGTAATCTAAAATTACAGATCGTAAGGTCCTTTCAGTCTTAGTCATAGACACATCCAATTCTATAAAGCGATTCTCATAAACAGTATGTCCAGTAGAAGTACTAGCACATTGATCCATATGTCTATTGTACTCTTCCAGAAGCCTAAATAGTTCACGCGACATGCGATCCACTTCTCTTTGAGCAGAATTCACATTGGCTTGGGCTTTCTTAAACACCTCTTTATCCTTGTCAAACTTAGGGAGAGTAGGAGTCTTGTCACTTTTCCACTTCAGAAATCTCTTATTGGTTGTTTCTAGATCTTTGATAAAATAGTCTCTAGAGCCAATGGTATCTCGGGCATTCGCAAGATCTTTATTGTATTCTTGGATGCGACGTCGAAAATTCTCTTTCTGATCCTCAAGATAACCAATTCTGACTTCAACTTAGCAATGACACAGTTAGGACGGGATATCTCGATCCAAAAAACATCGAAGGTACGCCTAACATCCCTGCCTCCCCTAACTGCATCATTATCGGAAGACAAAAAACAATCGGCTAGAGAAACACACAACAGAAAGACGGAGCAACAAAGCACGAAGAGATGTAATTTAGAGAGTACGATAACTTACCAGGAGAATTTTGCAACTCCAACCGCAGCTGACGAACTAGCACTTTAGATCTCTCAGATCGAGCATACTCAGCATCAGGTTCGACTTTCAGAGATCGCGTATAATTTCATCCCTAAAGTAAACAACAACGATGCACTCGAAACTCAAGTCATTTGATATTCATAGGTACAAATGTTAGGCAATGATTAACATACTGTGAGTTGCATATGGTTAAACACATTATCATCCCCAGGATGAACAGCTTCAACCACCTCTCCCACAGACAAGTTGACGAAATCTGGAGACAGTAATACGTTAAGGCATCGGGACCAACATATATACCCAGTTCCACCAACATCAACATCTTCACCATGGCCACCGCCACGACCAACATCAACACTTTCATCACCATGAACAAAACACCAGTAGATAGTTCTCCACCATAACCAGAAACAACAACACAAATATCTTTCCTTCCAGCCGAAGGGCCGCTCTCATCACCATTTTTGGCTTAAAAAATCAGTCTCTTTTAAGAACTCCACATGTTGCTCTGACGAGCAGGGATAACACTTTCATCAAGGGCATGTCGCGTAATATTTTCACATAGTGATTTATCCCCTCGCACATGCCTCTCCTTTTCTTTGCCATCACTATCAGATGCGAAAATCCTCATCAAAATCATCAGCGTCTATATCAATTACCTTTTAGGCGGTTTCAATACCTCCATATCTAGCTGCAAAGGTATCAGCAACAGCTAAATGAGCAGGCACTTCTTGCATCCTTGGTAAAGCACCAGAAACATCCTCAATAACACCCTTCAACTTCTTACCGGCATCATCCACGAGGTCGCACATGTTGATAAGCCAAAAAACCGGGGCAAGGTATATACCTTATGCAAAAGGATACTTTTTACCTTCTCAACACGATCTCCCTCGAGAACACTACGCTTCCGAACATAGGGCACCACATTCTCTTCCTATTATTCATCATCTTGTCATCTTCGCCATCCTCATCATCTGAGATCAAGTTAAGGGACAGAGGACGTCGTGGGTCCTCGATCCAAACTAACTCTCAAGGGAGATATATCAGGAGATGGTTATGAATAGAAGCAACCGGAAGTGTTGGGGGAAACCCATCCATAAAAGGGGCCTTCAACAGCAAGCGGGCACATGACCCAGCCAACATCATGAGTCTTGCGAAGATTTTTGTTGGATGATGAAATGACGAGGGTACCCAAGTACACCACAATCTTTTCGTTTCAACCTAAAAGTACGATACCAAGTGTGATCTTCTATGGAAAAAGTCGAGACAATACGACAACAAGGTATACACTTTATAATAGTTACAGTATGAAACCGATATACTATAGGTTCATAATCAAGTGTCTTGGATTAACGTACAAGTGTTATTTACTTTATTATAACTTAAACAATTATAATGCAGAAGTAAAGTAAATGACACAACAAGATTTTTTTAACGAGGAAACCACAAATGCAGAAAAACCCCGGGACCTAGTCCAGTTTTGAATACTCTCAGAATTAAGTCGCTATACAAAGAAAAAAATCCAAGTTCGTATAGTTGAGACCAAGTAATCTACTCCTAGTTACTTAGTTCCCTCAGTATCCCTGCGCATACAACCGTCTGGCCAATGCACGTGAATCCCAAGATAGAAATCACTATATTGAGTTGCTTTACAGATGTAAAGTCTTAAACACTCTACTCCCTTTGATCGTATTCCAAACAGTAAAGGAACAAAACTATCTGGTAAATCCTCTAATCAATTTTTGAGAATAAAAGATATGTTGAGTAATGACAAAGTCTCTTCCGTTTAAAAAAGTAAACTCCTTTGCCGGGTAAGATCTGAAATAATTAGATCTAGATTCACAACTATCATATTCGGATATTGAAGAATACCACCAAATGATAGTTGCCGATCTATACGACTACTTGATCAAATCAATCAAAAATAAATCAGATCTTAGATCGATCCCATCCAATCAAGATGTGTGTTTAAAGTAATATCACAAGATGCGAAACCAATAAAAAAAAATCTTCTTGTCTCCAAATTTTCAATTGTCTTCAATTGTACTTGCACACACAAACTTGATTCCACTTATGATCGATCACGCACAGAATGGAATATGTTAACAATGGATGATCACAAGGTGTCTTTAGATCAAAAAACAGTTCTGAAGATCCCATTGATACTTTGATCTAGTTTGAGTGACCTTATGTCAGAAGACAAGCATCTCAAGAATAATCAAACTAGGTGCAATCAAAGTGTCAACAACCGTTAGTCAATCAAATCAATAATCGAAAACTAAATAACAATGATTTTGGCTAGTTTCCCACCAACGCTACTTGCTAGAGCTTCTTGATCCCAAATAAGTCTTTAAATGAACGTACGTAAGAGAATTCGCCTAATTAGGGTATTTTCCTCTCCGATATAGTATTACAAGTAATACTAGTAGTCGGCTTCGACGAAAAGAATGAAGTTCGGCTGGCTAAGGATAGTTTGTAAGAAGAACAAACTTTAATATTTATAGACCAAGGTTGTTTGGATAACAAGGAAATTCCAAAACCGAAAGATTCTCAAGATATGCAATAAAGTACCTAATTTCGGTTTTCATATTTCCAACTAATATCCAACCTGTAAATCCGAAATCTCTATTTAGAAAATATCTAATATTAGTTTAGCACTTAAATAATATAGCTTTTCTAGAGATATGTTTTGATTGATGGAAAATCAAAAAACTTATAATTCGAAAATCTTAATTGAAAGACTCCCAATATTTCAGTTTGGGATCACCTTAAGTATCAAGGAATATATTTGAACAATCAAAGGTAAGAATTATGTACATGTTCAAATTATGTCGACATCTAGAACTTTCCTATCTAGCATACCCTAATTACCAAACTCACACAAAACCGTAAAATGATATGTGAATGTTGAGAATTAGTTTTTTTCTCTTGGGACCGGTTCTACCATGACTCCTAACATAGGTTAAGATCGGTTCTACCAAGTCTCCAACAAAACCTAGGATTGGTTCTACCATGATTCCCAACAAAACCTAGGATTGGTTCTACCAAGTCTCATAATATAGGTAGGGATCGGTTCTACCAAGTCTCATAATATAGGTAGCGATCGGTTCTACCATGATTCCCAACAATAGCTAGGATTTGTTCTACCTAGTATCCAAGATAAGGAGGGATCGGTTCTACCTTGACTCTCAACATAAGTTAAGATTGGTTCTACCTGAATTCCCACCTTAGGTTTGAATTGGTCATCCAAAAAATATTAATAGAAAACCGGACCAAAACACCTATTGATTTTTTTTCGGTTACGAAGCAAGCTCGTATATGTACTTCCTTAGACGAATGTAATGAAACATGGTTTCATAGGATGAAATCACACCTATATCCAGTATAAAATCAAGTAACAAGTTACATAGATTACTTCGATCTTGCATTTACGAAGTTCAAAAGATAAACGTTATACTTCGTAATTCAATATACTTCCTTGGCACTTTGATCATACTAACATGACCAAGTCTAATACTAGAGTATCATATATATAACCTCGCATGTTATGTATTCAATCTTAAACGACTTGCAAGATACGATAGGAATGGAAACAAGTCAAGTTAGTATCACTAACCTCAAGTGGAAGGATGATGTCTTCGTTGTAGTCGAAACGTCTTCACGTTCTTCAGAGTAATACTTGTATGTCTCAACATTCCTAGACTTTCTAGTCTAACCTAAACAAAGTTGACTCTAGTAATCTTAATTTAAGCGACCCTAGTTGGGTTTTGATACTAAAATATCACAAACAAACTTAGACATACCAATGCTTGTTGGGTTCAACCGAGCAATGCTGTAACATAAGAAATAATTGGATTTTTGTCTTAAATAAGAAATGAACCAATGAATGATGATTGAGGGGTACGCGAGATAGACATGACCGACCCTTAAAATTTCTGGATAGCTTGGGGAGAGTAGTAGTTCTGAAGAAAGGTAGAGGGATTGTATAGTTGCCCATCTCGGATGGCATCATAGACATGTGATGTAATTTTAAAGTGGTAAGTAAGGTTGTCGTTCACTCGGAATTGTGTAGACTTGATTTCAGACTCAAAAATAGAAAAAATAAATAAAAACTTTGAAAATATGTTCACAAGGTTGTCACAATATCGAGAGGTACTGAGACTCAGGATTCCACCAAATTTCATTCATGTGATTCAAATAATAATTCCATGCAATTATAGCTCAAATATTAAAAATATGGACTCTTATTCTTTGCCAAAAGTAGATTTTTGAAAAGCAATGACTGTAAATCAAAAGCATGATGTATCAAAAATACATAGACCAAGCATACATCATCAAACGAAATCACACCCATTCAATAAAAATCATATATTAATTAAAAATCAATGCAAATAGTCATAAAGAATTATTAGAATTACCACATGCGTGAAATAGGGCTTCCTCCGTCATCCCAGTGTTAGGGTTTAGCTCTTCATGGTTAAAACACGCTCAAAAGAAATAATCATGGCTCAAAAGGTGTTTTTATTGAAGAGAAATAATAATACAGCGAATCTGCAATGCTTTATAGTCGTTACAGAAGTCACCGTTACAATTGAAGTGTTGTTTATAAACGATAACTGTGTTCTGCTGTTGAAGAACGACACTCGTCTGCGACTGTTCCGAGTGGGTCAATGTTCTTCGTGTTCTTCAGTAGCAGCAGAACCCGGTTTCTTGCACCTTTGATTTCTCGGCTCTGTGGTGTTCTAAACTTCCCCTAACTTTCGACACCTCTTCTATATGACCCAACCCACCTATTTATATCAAAAAGACCGATTAAATCTCTCCAAAATCTCTTCCTTTCTCTTCACGGAAAAGTTGCGGCAATTTCTTGTTTTAGGATTTCCACGCGTATCTGAGCTTTCCTTTTGATTCTAAACTCTTCCTTAGAAAGATATCAAGCTTTGGGAAGAAAAACTTGCCTTTAGTCTCCCTAAAATTCCAAAAATAATCCATCATAGACCCGTGTAAACTTATCTCTCTGTTTTTCTCTAATTCGATCTCTAGCCAATTTGGGTTCAATCCAAATACTTTACCAGGCCTGTGTAGTCCTAAGGAGTGAACCCAATCAATTTCAGCCCTTTAATCTCCATAAAAATCGATCAAAACTCCAACCCTAAAATTTGTTCCGTGAAATAATTTTTTCCCGCCAATTTTTTCTCTTTAAAACGTGAAGAGGTGGAGTCCCCCTATCCAGTCCCGGTCTGTGTTTAGTAGCTGCTTGGAAATGGGTTACCCCTTATCCAAAGTGAGAGTCCGAATAGCAAATGTCCTTCCAGGTGTCTTTAACAACTTTTCGAGCCAATTTTGCCGCAAAAGCCTATTCCTCCAAAAACACCTACAAAGGGATAAAATACCAAAATTAGTACAAAAAGAGATGAAAATAATATACACAAAAACACCTAACAATATACACAAAAGAGATGAAAATAGACACATAAATGCGTCTATCAAATACCCCCAAACTTATTATTTGCTAGTCCCGAGAAAATCAAAACTACAAAATAAAATCCTAACTCACTGTCGCAGGCATCGTCGATTGCACTTAGCATGTGCAACAAGCCTTTAAACCCCTAGGTGGCCCTAGTGGTCGAGTTATAGTTTCGGGAGGGTTTACCAGAGGTGTACCACAAAACCTTTACTCCAGACCCTAGCTATCTACACAGAACCTTGGAATGCACTAAAGAACCTCATTGGTTGGCATACTTATTTATTACGGGAGGAAGTACCCTGATGCGAAATTCCAATTGCTGTATATGAGTTTGCACTAAAATATACTAAAATTCATATATAAGTGACAGAGCTCTACTCAGATAGTCGCACTATGGAAATCAATATCCGGAATCAAACAAATCACATGAATAGATTAAGAAGATGGATATAGAAATAGATGGTTGCGAATGGACTTCAATGCCAAGATGAACCTATGACCTAGTGGATTGAGATACTGGTATGGAATAATATCAACACAACTGGCATATACAAGGGAACCAGTGGTCGACAATCCTAAATCTACATCAACACAGCTGGCATATACAAGGGAACCAGTGGTCGACTTTATAATAAACCTTTATTTATTTTTATTTTTATTTTTTTAATGACATGATTAGATCTTTTGGATCCAAGCGCATGCTTCTTGTCAGCAGATTACATGGTAATTCCCGTGGATCATGCGTTCCACGCTTGTTTAGGCGACGGAGACAGGGAGAACACATACATATTGCTATCCAAGTGTTAATATTTATTCCGATTGGTCTAATTGGTTTGGTCTTTTTTTTTTTTTTTTTTAGTAACTCAATCACCCTATTTCAACCCAGCAGACATCAACATAAAAATTTGTAAAAACAAAAACAGAAGTAATAAGATGATTCCGAGATACGGTGAAACTATCATGTTATTTCTAACATCTGAGCTCCGTGCTTTTATGAATAGACTCTATATAGATGTTTCCATCCACTCAGATTGGTCCCTCAACTCCTAAAACCAAAATGCTTCCATCCACTTAGATTGGTTAGTGCCATCCTTAATAGGCATAAATTTCTAGGCTCTGGAGTTTATTAATGCAACTAAAAAGTTTCTCCCATACCCCCAAACTTAAACCTAACATTGTCCTCAATGTTCTAAAGATGAAATTAAAAGCATGAACAAGGAGAAACTGTTACCATTTGAAGAAAAAGAGTTAAGGAAAGATATTACCGTGTTACATGAGAATGGGTTACCTCCCAAGAAGTGCTAAGTTTAAAGTCTTCAGCCAGACTAAGAAGGGATTAGTCACCTCGAATCATATAGCAATAGCCGAAATAATTGTGGGTTATCAAAAACAAATAAAGCTATCACAAATAAAAGGAACCTGCAACAAGCCAAGAAAATGAACATGTAATGCATACCCTTATCTAGTTTCCTATTTAAGACAACTACATCTAGTTGTGGTTCAGGTTCAGGCTCTATGAAAGGATCTATATAAAATATTTTCATGGGTTGGATTTCCTCATAGCTAAGATCCAAAAGTTCAGGTTTAAGAGTCTGGAAAAACTCAACTAAAAACTTAGAAGCACACAATAATAACCTGAATAATTGAGGATTCCTAAAGTCAATCAGATTTGACTTACAAAGTTGACCACAATGAAAGTGATGGTCATTCTTGATCAAATGTGTCAATTCTAATCTCTTAAAGTACTTAGGTGTAGTCTCAAAACTAAATAACTGACACATTTTAAACTCATACGTTCCCACAATTGGTATAAAAGTTTTTGGTGGGAAAACAAAATCGATCTGGGTATCATAGCCTGGGTAAACCACATCAACCAGGGGATGTGTTTCTATCAACTGAACTTCCTTATGGACATCACTAGGTTCAGGAAAACGTGTTTGAAGATAATCTTTTAAAATGGTTGAGGCACATATGTCAAGTCCGTGAGGGACCTTTCTAAGAGTTAAAGCACATGGAGAATGATAATCACCCCCAAACTTAGAGTTTTCAGTGTCTCTAGATAGACTAGTCACAATCTCCCTAATTTCTTGGTCATCATATTCCTGAAAATGGTCAATTGATTCTTCTAAGTCAGGTTCATCCTCACTCATCTCTACGAGTTCATGTTTTTTGTCTAAGTCTATTTTTTCCAAATCCTTGGACTCTAAAACAGTATTCTCAGAATAAACCCTTTCCCTAAACCATCATCGTCTCGTAAAAAGGAAATACTACTTCGTCTAAAACGGGGGTATCTCTAGTTAAATCCTCGTCCTTTTGAATAGGTGAATAATTATTAAAATTATTTGGATTTGAACTAGAAATAATATTATCATTATAAAGCTCAATTGGAGTAACAAATTCCTGATCACTATGCCTACATATTTCAGATTCTTCATCAACACTATCCTCGTCATAATCATCATTGTAACAACATGAAAATGGTCGAACCTCATCTAAACTAGTGTTTCCAATGCTAACCTCGTCATCTTGATTATGCAAATAACTATCCTCATTTTCAAGGGTACTATTAGAAACACTGTATTGGAAATCAAGATTATTTCGAGCAAGTCTTTCGTTCGTCTCAGCCATTTTCTTGAGGGATTCCTCTATAGAAAATTCACCCAATGGTGTAGTTCGTCTATTCATTTCCGACACAAACCTATTTGTTTGCTCAGTTAACTGCTTAAGAAACTCTTCTAAAGATACGGAAGGATCATAAATAGGAACAGAAGGATCATAATAAGGACTAGTTTTCAACAGTTTGATTGTATTGTCCAAAGACGAGGTACTAGCACTATAATAATCCTTATTTTCTTGCTCAAACGACCGGTGTGTGTGTGGATAGTAATTGGGCTCACCATGGTATGAACCATAACCTTCAAAAGGTTGGTGTTCCCAACCACTATTTACATTATGGTCGTAATATGAATAATATCCATTTTGAAACTCAGTCAGATATTCATTGTATTGGCTATTGTAATACCAGTTCGACATTCTAACTGCAAGGGAATTCTAAACAATCACAAACAAGGCTGACTTGACCAAATCAAACCTATAAAATCTAGTAAACAACAAGCATGATGGCTCCCTTAGATTGTTTTTAGACCAGCTTCTATCCTTCCAAGAGGCAACTAGGTATAGTTTTAGCAAACCTCTCTAGAACGATCCGAATAAAGTAAGTCGAAGAGAAGTAGGGGAAGCTCAGAGGAGCTTTGATACCCCCACCTCTTTGGCAACACTTCCCTGGGTTACAAAGCGGCTCTAATCGACTTACAGTAATCTTCCTGAACTTTGAGTTAGGCTAACAAGATACCCAATACGATACTTTTGAACGACTTTCCTATAAGCTCGTTACCTTATCGGTCTTGTTCTAGTCAAAATTTTAAGCTTGGGTTCGCGTTCGGTATTGTTTTCCTAAGGCGGGCAAGAAGGGAACGGTGATGAAATCCGAACCCTTATCTTGTATGGCCAGGCCTTTCCCTTTACTAGGAAAATAAATGTCCGTATTCAAAACCTCAACATATATGCACCTTAAGGAATACAGTAACTCGCTGACAGGGGATTCACGAGTGTTCAGAATCTTACCTCCCGTTCTAGACGGGGGATGAATCGGTTGTAGTCGACTCGGGCCACTGACTCCTGTGTCAGTGTACGAACCCAAGGTGAAGAGACAATATCGTAATTGTCCTCCTTCTCTGCAAACAGTTTTATATTTAAGGGTATCCTTCCATAGGGTATATAAAAATAAAAATAAAAATAATGTCCAAAGTCCAAAAAGTCCAAAAAAAGAAAAGAAAAATTACAAAATAATAAAGAAACCCTAATACAATTTTTTTTTCTAAAATAAACAAAACCCTAAAAAAAAAAAAAAAAAAAAAAAAAAAAAACTAAAGAAAATAACTAAAATAAAATTGTCTTCTTTTCCGTTCTTTAGCTCCAAGTCTTTACGACATCACCAAAATCCTTGGCTCAATTTTTTCCTTTATGTTCCAAAACCTGTAGAAAAAAGATAAATACCCAAAAACGTAAAATAGAACAAAATAATAAAAATAATAAATAAATAATAAAAATAAATCTAAAACCCTAAAAACAATTCCGCGTCGGGGGCGCCAAAAATTGATGTAATTTTAAAGTGGTAAGTAAGGTTGTCGTTCACTCGGACTTGTGTAGACTCGATTTCAGACTCAAAAATAGAAAAAAAACTAAAAACTTTGAAAATATGTTCACAAGGTTGTCACAATATCGAGAGGTACTGAGACTCAGGATTCCACCAAATTTCATTCATGTGATTCAAATAATAATTCCATGCAATTATAGCTCAATTATTAAAAATATGGACTCTTATTCTTTGCCAAAAGTAGATTTTTGAATAACAATGACTGTAAATCAAAAGCATGATGTATCAAAAATACATAGACCAAGCATACATCATCAAACGAAATCACACCCATTCAATAAAAATCATAAATCAATTAAAAATCAATGCAAATAGTCATAAAAGAATTATTAGAATTACCACATGCGTGACATAGGACTTCCTCCGTCATCCCAGTGTTGGGGTTTAGCTCTTCATGGTTAAAACACGCTCAAAAGAAATAATCATGGATCAAAAGGTGTTTTTATTGAAGAGAAATAATAATACAGCGAATCTGCAATGCTTTATAGTCGTTAAAGAAGTCACTGTTACAATTGAAGTGCTGTTTATAAACGATAACTATGTTCTGTTGTTGAAGAACGACACTCGTCTGTGACTGTTCCGTGTGGGTCAATGTTCTTCGTGTTCTTCAGCAGCAGCAAAACCCGGTTTCCTGCACCTTTGATTTCTCGGCTCTGTGGTGTTCTAAACTTCCCCTAACTTTCGACACCTCTTCTATATGACCCAACCCACCTATTTATATCAAAAAGACCGATTAAATCTCTCCAAAATCTCTTCCTTTCTCTTCACGGAAAAGTTGCGGCAATTTCTTGTTTTAGGATTTCCACGCGTATCTGAGCTTTCCTTTTGATTCTAAACTCTTCCTTAGAAAGATATCAAGCTTTGGGAAGAAAATCTTGCCTTTAGTCTCCCTAAAATTCCAAAAATAATCCATCATAGACCCGTGTAAACTTATCTCTCTGTTTTGCTCTAATTCGATCTCTAGCCAATTTGGGTTCAATCCAAAGACTTTACCAGGCCTGTGTAGTCCTAAAGAGTAAACCCAATCAATTTCAGCCCTTTAATCTCCATAAAAATCGATCAAAACTCCAACCCTAAAATCTGTTCCGTGAAACAATTTTTTCCCGCCAATTTTTTCTCTTTAAAGCGTGAATAAGTGGAGTCCCCCTATCCAGTCCCGGTCTGTGTTTAGTAGCTGCTTGGAAATGGGTTACCCCTTATCCAAAGTGAGAGTCCGAATAGCAAATGTCCTTCCAGGTGTCTTTAACAACTTTTCGAGCCAATTTTGCCGCAAAAGCCTATTCCTCCAAAAACACCTACAAAGGGATAAAATACCAAAATTAGTACAAAAATGGGTACTAACAATATACACAAAAGAGATGAAAATAGACACATAAATGCGTTTATCAACAGGCGATCACGATCTTTTCAGGCCTTACAACAACCATGACTCCTGCAAATGGCCTAGCAAAACATTCTCCACCAATTCCCCAAGTATTGAAATATATCTCGCTGGGGATTAGGGCAACTCTTATGATGCAAAAAATCATCCATATCTTTGTGATATTTCACATCTTATGGACCAAAAAGTTCCACTATGGAAAAATTTACCATCCACATCTTTGTGAAGTCCAGATTGTACTCCATAAATTTGAGGGGTCTCTTGTGAATACTCCATCCGGTCACTTAGTGACCTTATGGAATTTTTTAATATATTAATTAAAAACAGTGATTTACATATGTGGTCCCTATTTATGCATATTTTATCCCCATCTGGTCACTTAGTGACCTTATCATTTTTTTAAATAATATATACAAGATAAAAAATATATATATGTGGGTCCATATTCGTGGATGTTTATCTAGATTTCCATAGTGGCATAATTATCCACAAAGCTATGATAATCCCTATTTGTATAGATTCTCCTTGAGTTATGGATATGAGTTTCCCTGAGTACAAGCAAGAACTTCATATTGGAATAATCCTTGGGATCATACAAGGGCAATCTTAACTCCGCCTTCAACTGGCCTTCACAAATAACAATCTTGTTGGGTGACCAGCGTTGTTGGGCAAGTTCAAGAGTCATGATACCCTTGCAACCATTGGGTTAGGCATACGAGACCTTGAAACCTTGAAAATGTTAAGTTTCAATGATACCCTGAAGATGCTGAATCTCAAACTCAGCAGCCAAAACCTTACCCGACGAAGAGTTTTTAAAGAAGCACAAAGACTGGATACATGCAAGAGGAAAAAAAGTGCCGAAACACCAGAAATAAAAAACAACAATGAATAGAGAAGTTAAAACGTAGAGGTCACTAACCTCGGTACTGACGAGTCCCGTTGTTGAGCTATTTTAGAGCGTGATGATGAACAGAGAAAATATCGCTAAGATGATGAAATCCTCGAGAGAAGATGAAAAGAATTCTGAAATAAAAATATTTCGACAACTAAGAGAAAAAAACTTCTGAATACGCTCAGAGAAGAAGAAGAGTTGGAGGAGGAAAATATTATGTGGAAACCCAAGGAGTCTCCTTTGTAAAGGCGATAAAATCCTATGAAGGAATTTCGACCATTTATAGTAGGTGAGAAGGTCATAAAGTCATTAAGCGTGAGAGGGTTTATTACGTGGCGGTTATCAAAGCGGCAGTAACGGAACGTGGCAACAACACATGCATGATAGGAAAAGTTTTTTTTTCCTCATCATACCCTTCGGGAAGATGAAAAGAAAATGGGAAAATTGTGATAGTAAAATATCCAAAAACCATGTAGAGCAATCTTAAAGCACTGAAGCAAGGAAAAGATAGCAACGAGAAGCATGAAAAAGATGCCAGAAATTTACCACCCGTGCTTTCGAAATATCTACCATTCTCACTTGATCTTACCACGTGAAAAGCATCTTGACTGCATCAACGGAAAAGTTTGAATAAGGGAATAGAACATTAAATGTGAAAGACAAGTGTGCGGAGTTAGGTTTTTCAGAAGCAAGTGGTGGAAGGAAACAAAGTCATGAAACGAGCATAGAAGACTATGTGAGTCATGCAGAACCAGCACCCGAAAGTCGGATGCATACCCGAGACAGAAGAGCAATGTCAAAACTGTCCGAAAAAGGGACAAATACTCATGAGAGGGGACACGTCCTAAGACATGGCAACCATGTGGAGATGTAATGTAAGATAGCAAAATATAAATTTGTCGATATCTTAAAAGAAAATAAGTAAGTTTTGAGTGTGTAATACCTAACTAGGCTTTGCTGTGAGTTCTAAGTATTTAGTATGGACGTAGGTGATAATACCGAACCACTATAACTTCATATGTTATTTCCTTTTCATATCACGATAATTTTAAAACATTATCGTTTGTATTTGTATTCCAAATTTAAACTATATGAATTTTAAAAGTTCCTGTATGTATTTGAATTTCATTTTATTTATTTTGAAGCAACTATTTGAATTTCATGGTTGAACTACATGAGTTTTAGAAGTTTTTGTGTTTAATCTAGATGGGGATGCAATGCAATGGATTTTCATGGAATTTCTGAAATTTACAATGGTGACATGGGAAATCCAAAATACTAATTACATTTGAAATCAATAACTTCATATGTTATTTATTACTTTTCATAGTTATAACTTTTTTTTTTTTTTTTGGAAATTTAATACTTCATAAAAGGGTTACTCATTCAGGCTAAGAACCTGTCGAGCATTAAGTTTTATAAAAGCTTCAATGTCATAAAATAGCTCTCTTAACTCAAAATTCACCGGAGTTTGAGGCTATTTCCTGCAGTTTGGCAACCACTCCTGCCTTAGGGGAATACATTCAAATAATTTACAGAAATATGAAATAATATCTACACAGTCTTCTAGCAGAGCATTGTTGAACTTGTACTGATGATTGCTCCACTACCTTCTCAAGTTTTTTACTAGCTTCTTGTCTTCCACCTGGATGTTGCAGATTCTTTCTTTTTTGATTTGTGTCCACCTCATTGCTGCCAGTAATCCAAGTGTGCTTCATTCATTCTAAGTTTCTACTCTGCAAGTGAAGATGTCGCAGTCTTCGATCCTGTGTTCTTCATCTGCAATAATAACAATAACCATAGAGTTTGTAGAGTGAGTTTGATGGTAGAAGTGTATCATAACAGTTTTAGTTTTTGTTGGTAGTTTGATCTGGAGGTTTTGTAGTTGGGCATTTGTGGGAGATCTGTTTAGGGTATGGGAAGTGATGGTGTTGTAAGAGTGATTGAGATGATGTTTGATTTGGGAGATTGTCGTCTCAGGTGTGACTTGGGCTGCACCAAAACTCTTTGCACACCTAGTTTTCCATATAAACCAACAAGTGGTAGCTTCAGTCCTTCTCATGTGTATACTTTTTAAAGTTTTAAGGTCTGTGTTAGAAAACCAATTGCCTATCCACTCCGACATTGTTTCATCCAGTCCACTTGGACCTCTAGAACCTAATCCAAATCTTACCGCCCTGCTGTAACTACAATGAAGAAGTAAATGGGAGATGGTTTCATCATAAATTCCACAGAAGCTGCATAGGGGTGATATGTTTGTCATTCTGGTGCTTAACTTAACATTGACTGGTAGAATATCGTTGTAACATTTCCAGACGAAAACTTGGATTCTATGGAGGACTTCTAATTTCCAAATCTTACGCCAGATGGGGTTTGGGTTTAAATCCATTGGAGAGCCTTGTGCAGAGAGGGTGAGGCACTTGTATACATACTTGACAGTAAGTTTACCATTTGGGTTATCTGGCCAGAGAAGTTTGTCCTGTTGGGAGGTGGTGTTGTGCAGGTCTATGGAGAGGATATTATCTACTGTTGCTGGGTGAAAAACTTGTCTTAGGAAATCCTGGTTCTATTCCCTAGATTGTTCATCAATGAATTCACTAACATGATTCAGAGTGTTTGTTATAATTGGTTTTATATGCTCCACTGTCAACTGATTTGGCTGATTTAGTGGAAACCAGTTGTGTTTCCAAATTTCAACATTTTCCCCTGTACCTATTTGCCAACGACCCCATTTTTTAATGATATCTAACCCAATATTGAAGCCCTTCCATAGCCAGGAGCTATTAGCTTTCAATTTATCAATGCACAAAGGCGAGATGCCTTAAAAATATTTTTCCTCCATAACTTTAACCCATAATTGGTCTGGATTTTGGATCATCCTCCAGACAGCTTTTGTTATTAGAGCCTTGTTAAAATGTTCAAAGTTTTTAAAACCCAATCCACCAAACTCTTTCGATATATAAAATTTAACCCATTTTTTAAGACACAGACCTCTTCCATCTTTCCTAGCATGCCCCCACTAATAGGACCTATTTCGTCTATCCATTTTTTTGGAGATAGTTTTTGGTATCCTAAAACTAGTCATATGATAAGTAGCTAGAGAGCGAGCTACATGTTTTATCATAACCCCTTTCCTAGCCAGAGAAAGAAGTTTACCAGACCAACCTGCGAGACGACACTTATGCTTCTATTGCAAATAAGGTAGCCGTTAAGACCGTTGGATGATAACACATGGATAATTATAGCCGTTAAGGTGAATATATAGTTGATAAAATTGCAAATTAGTCTTCTATTTTAATTTCACGAAATTAAACAATCCTTTGTAGATCTCTATATTTCATTTACAAAACATTTTCGCCGAGAAAAACAAAAAGTTTCTGTTTCACTACCACCATTTTCATCTTTCTTCTCCTTCTTCGTTTCGATCCAACAATAGCAACATTTTTTTTTCTTGAAAGATCCTTCTTAAGTCATTATCATCTCCCAATCAATCAAAAAAACTAAATTCCCAAATTAATTCATATAATTCAATCACTTAAAAACTTGATTAATCAATCAATCACACCTAATTATGTGGCCATCAAACGCACAGAAAATCGTCAAAGAAGTTGCAATCAGTCCCGGTGTTGAATTCTTAGAAACATTGTTATACCAAACAAACAAAAAAAAAAATCAAAATCAAAATCTTATTGAATTTGTTTGTGGGTTTTATTAATTTGTTGATGGGTTTGCCATCGATTTTGTGTGTGGATTTTATTGTTTACTGATGGATTTGTGTAAGCTAAATGTTGATGTTCAAAGGTAATGATAATTGAATCTGGGTTTTCAGTAATCATAACTGACACTAGCTTTTGGCCGTGGTGGGATTGGAACTGACGGTGGTGCAATTGGTCGTGGTGAGAGAGCAGTTGACGGTTGTACTTTATGAAAGAAAAAGCAAATGTAGAAAAATCTTGCAACATCCGCCGGTTACAAACCTGCTACCTTATAAAGTTTTCCCGCACGACTCAGCACTGCTCTTGCCGATTACCGATTCAAAATTACTTCTCCATCATCCCCAAGGCAACGATTACCGATCAAAATTAGTCAACTAAAGCTGAAATGGAAGCCTTGACAGGGATTTTAAAACTTGGTGTGGTACAGGTCCTGAATGATTTGCGATCAATCATAAATCATAATATCAAGTAAATCAACCTATATTCTCATAAATATGACAAAATCATAAAAACAAAACTAAATTATCACACAATTTCAAACTTTATTTAATTAAAATTCTTGAAAGAGTGAATTAGTACCATACAGAAGCTTATATTATTTAATTGTAGTAGAGTTCAAGACCCATGCCATCATGAATTTCATAATCAGCAAGAGTAATATGATCTTTGTAAACAGTATACCACTTTTGAATTCGAATCTTATCAGCTCTTGTTCCAGTTTGTGCAGCAACCAATTTCTTCAAGTCTCCAATCGTATCATCTTCGTTACACTTCACTCGCACTTTCTTTCCCAATCGATCGTTCAACACCACTTCAATCATCTTCTCCTCTCTTCTTTTCTACGCTCTGCAAAAATTCCCCCTTTTCAGGAAAACCCTAGAATTTTCTTTCTTGCTAGTCTTCGCTGATTCTTACATTAATATATATATATAGACGTTTGATGGACTTCTAAAATTTATTGGTGTCCACATAAAAAGCCCATTAATTTTAAGCCATTAGATGGACAGGTGGAGAAATCTTAGTACCCAGTGGATTAAGTTTTGTTGTGGATAAAGAATATGAATTTCAAAATGTTAGATTAGTAGCTGGTGATGGTGTACTCCCTATGCACATATCTGGCCATCCAGAGCGAGTTAATTCAGTCAATCTAAGAAGTGGATGGTTTGAGTTTCGTACGGTGTTTGGGTTATTTCCCCCTGCTGTTCAAAAGAGAGCCCGAAGATATCCTTAGCGATATTTCTTTGTTGAGTTTAGCTTTAGCCACACAACGAGAAAATTAAGACAAATTAGTATTGCCCTTTTCCCTCTTAAACCAGTAAGAAGCAGCACAACTTTTCAGACAAATTTAAAACCAATATCCAGCAACAATTTAACGATTCAAGTTAAAATATTAGATTCAACGGTGTAAATAGAGAAACAGAAAGTTGTTGTTTGCGAAAATTAGGGGAAAAAAACATATGTTATGAGAAACTTACACTATTGTTAGGCTTAAATTGAAGAAAAGTTATTGAAATATGATGTTGAGTTTACTTTGTATTTTGATTTTGTTGTTATAACTCTCTAAGTTTTGAGAGAACATTTGGGTCAATTATTTTCGTAGTATTTGATATTGATGAGGGAAACGGAACTAGAAGCATGACCACCTGCCCCAAAATCAGCTGGTAGTCTGGTACCAAAGTGGATACACTGCCTTCTTTGTGTTCGTTTAAAAATTAAAATACATGCTTTAGGCCTAAAAATGAAAGCCCAATTTCCTTGTGAACTTACTAGCAGTAACTTTATTTGCCACCTCATTTTCCGTTTGGACAACTTCAAAAAGTTGGAATTAAAGTTATCCCGTACCAGTGCAGGCTGTACGTCATTGACTTTTATCCGGATGTATAACTTGGACAACTAACATAGTCCAGATATAGGACAATTAATTCAGACCTTTGATCATTTCTATCTTCATCCCACTATCAATCCCAATGTTAAAGTCATTCTCCTCTTCACCATTAAAATTGTGCCACATCGTGTCCCAAGATTGGACGAGCCCTGCTGTCTTGGCTGTAGCAAGATCCTCCTGAAATTGAACAAAATTATTTCAAAGTTCGGAAACTTCAATTTTTCTCCAATTGAGAAGATTATTATACTAGATGACCGCTGCCACGGTGGGATGGCCGACCGAAGAAATCGGCGCAAAAGTATCATTTTTCTTGATACGACGCGAAAGTATCACTTTTCGTGACACGGGGTTAAAGTATCACTTTTCCTGAAACGGAAAATTAGTCGATGCATAAACCAAAATATGGCTGCATAATGTGTTGTGCATCCTTTGTGGTGGTTTGCATAATGGCTATGCATTCAATTTTCGAAAATTGTGTCTAAACTGAAAGTATCACTTTTCTTGAAACGGAGGGAGTATATCGTTTTAATAGTTGCAACGGAAAATAAGTTGATACATAAACCAAAATATAGCTACATAAAGTATTATATATCCTTTGTGGTGGTTTGAATAATGGATATACATTTAATTTTCGAAAATTGTGCCTAAAATGATAAACACCTCCTAATTTTTGGTAAAAACTCTAAATTTGATATTGTTGTTTGTACTTATTGTGTAAATTTTAAAAAAACCATTCCAACGAAATAAAATTTGTAAAATTCAAAGGCACGGATTTTAGATATGTTATATTAAAGTTTGGTTGCCAATTATACCCCTGAAAAAATAGGATACATGAGGAGTTTTAGTAATTGGAATAAAAGGGAGGGGCAATTTGGAAATTTCAGGGTATGACGCCAAACCACCCAAATCCAATCTTTTTGTGTTAAATTGGAGAAAAAAAAATCATGCTTCACATTGACACAAAATCACCGTATATAGAGTCCTCATTTGCTTCGCTCGTTCAGCCAAATCAGAAAGAAAGAGATACATGGTATATAGTTTTTAATTATTTAAGGATTATTTATTTTTGTAAAAATACCATAGTATATTTTAAGTTTTAGCCGAACTTAAATAGTACCTCTGAGTCTGACTGAGGTAAAATGTCGAGTTCAGCCATGAAGTCCAACATTGCTAATAGGGGTATCAATTTTTTTTGGGGTGTACCACTACAAGGCGTGAGGAAGTTTTGTCCTATATGAATATTGGTACACCCCCAACCAATTTTGCACCCCCTATTAGCAGCCATGATGAAGTCCTGCCAATCATGTTATCATCCAAGAACACAAGCATTCTAGTGTTATTTGTTAAACAACTTTGGACAATACGTGAATATTTGAAGTAAATTTGAGCCACCCCTTAACTTAGTTTTTTTCTAATACCAAACTTGCCCTTGGTGATTAAATTAGTTAGTGTAATGATTAATTAGTGTGTAATGATTGATTAGTGAGGTTAGATTAATTAGCTGAGTGCTTTTACAAGAATAATTTTTGAGAAGAACGGGAGTTTTTTTTTTTTTAAGATGGTTGATTTCGAAATGAGGGTTTTGGGTACTTAGGTATACTTCAAATTTAGTTAATGTTGCTTGAATTGACAAAAACTTTCGAAAAAATGAGAAATTTATAAACTGATTTCGACCATGGAAATGAAGTTCGGCTACGACATCTGAAGAACAGGTAGCCGAACTCATCTGCAAGTGTAGTTCGGCTAATGGTTCTGAAGACACAGGTAGCCGAACTCAGCTTTAATGGAGTTTTTTCTTTCAGAGAAAAGTTCGGCTAGGAAAAAGAAAGTTGCGACGTAACCGAACTAAAAGTTCGGCTGGGAATTTTTTCTCTCGACGTAACCGAACTCAATATATTGGTTTTCAGAAAAAAGTTCGGTTAGTAGAAAAAAATTGAGACAAAACTGAACTAAAAATTCGGTTAGGAAAAAAACGAAAAAAAGTTGCGACGTAACCGAACTAAAAGTTCGACTGGGATTTTTTTTTTTTGCGAGGTAACCGAACTTTTTTCTGAAAGAAAAAACTCCATTAAAGCTGAGTTAGGCTAGTTCGACAAACTGTTTCACATAATTCCTAGCCGAACTTCTCTCTGCAACTTTCATTTTCAACTCATTTTGATGATTACTTCTCATTTCTTCAACCAAAAACGAATGACAAGTAATGGGTTTGTGAGAATATCTTCGTTAATAATTTAAATTAAGCTATATACATAGAGGTTGTGGTGGTTGGTGGTGGTAGTAGTTGGAGGTGGTAGGTGCTGGGCGGTGGTGGTGGGCGGCGGTGGTGGGAGGAGGTGGTGGTTATATATATATAGGTGGTTATTAGGTTTGTTTTAAATTAAATTAGGTTAAGGGTAGGTTAGTCATTTCCACACTTTAGGACACCCCTTATAAGTATAGGGTAGACATTTCTATTACAAAATAGTCCCCCATTGTTTTGGGGTAGTCCCCAAAACATCGTTCTACATATTTGATTCAAACCCACTAGTTAAGCAGCGCATTATTGGCCTTTTGACGTTTCATGTCATGGACATGCCCAACTACTATTTCCAAATCAACTCTCCTGTCCTACTGAAATCTTGATAGACAGTTAAATCCATGTTTAAAAAATTCATGACAGTTTGCTTTGTTCTCGATCGGTTTGTTTTACCACGGTGTTCACACATCAGGCTCGATTTCATATTATCAATAGGAGTAAGAAATGCTTCCGAAATCCGGACAACATCCCCATTCTCGCACAGCTTATCCGAGTTGTTTGTTCTCCTAACATTGCAAAATGCCTCCACATTTCAAGGTACTCCTGCAAATTCCATCATATCTAAGAGTACACCGTAAGAGATTTCATCCAACAGCTGCCTGAAAACTTTTTCATCACAAAAAGAGTTAGCGTTCATGATGAGATGGAGTCTCCCCATCGCATCATAGTCCTAAATGCCCTGTTGTGGGGTGATAAGATATTAATTAGATTTAGATTATTATTATTTTATTTTATTTTTCGTTTTTCTTTGATTTTGAAGTCTTGCTTGACTCTAATGAAGCTGTCTCTCATTATGACTGCAATGGTTTGTCGGTAGAAATTTTCTGCTTATATGAAAGAAAACTTGATACAACTAAGAAATATCATCTTTGAGCTTTTCCGTCACAAATTATTTTCATTCATGGAGTGTAACAAGATGAGCTTCGTAGTGGTCATAGTCACCCTTGTTTTAAACTCCATGCATTTCCTACCTGCATCACAATATCTTATAGCTGAAACAGACCGATTAGCTTTACTTGCTTTTAAAAATAAGATAAGCGACCCATTGGGAGCACTAAGTTCATGGAATGAATCGTCTCATTGCAGTAACTGGACAGGAATTACATGTAGCCGGCGTCATCCAAGCAGGGTCGCGGTATTGGAGCTCACATCCATGAGTTTGAGGGGTCCAATATCTCCATATATAGGTAATCTTTCCTTCTTACAAGATCTGGCCATGAGT
Organism: Papaver atlanticum; assembly: GCA_023531105.1. Lineage (NCBI taxonomy): Eukaryota > Viridiplantae > Streptophyta > Magnoliopsida > Ranunculales > Papaveraceae > Papaver > Papaver atlanticum. The sequence continues at coordinate 1,564,391 of JAJJMB010016078.1, forward strand.
CTCAATCACTTCACAGGCGAGATTACTCAAGAACTCGGTCGTTTATTTCGGCTTCAAGTTCTTCGGTTGGAGGATAATACACTCACTGTAAAAATTCCTAAGAACATAACCTTGTGTAAGAACCTCCAAGTTATCGAACTAGGGGGGAATAAGCTAGTTGGGGGAATTCCTACGGAGCTCGGTTCCCTATCTAAGCTTCAAAGGTTGGCACTCTGGAGAAATCCTCTAGGAGGAACCATCCCAGTTTCACTGTCAAACCTTTCAGCGCTCCATTCACTTATCTTGAGGTCCAATCATCTACACGGTTACATTCCATCCGAGCTTGGCCAGTTATCCAGATTAAAACATTTTCAAGTCGCAGATAATGACTTGTCAGGAACTATTCCAACCCAACTTTTTAACATCTCCTCAATCAGTGCTATTGCTGTGACCAGCAATGAACTTCATGAATCCATTCCAAACAATATTGGAATTACTCTTCCTAATCTAGAGACTTTTATCATAGGTATGAATAAGTTCTCAGGTACGTTACCTACTTCAATATCCAATCTTTCTAGACTGTCTGCACTAGATGTCTCTTCTAATCAGTTTACTGGACCTGTACCACCTAATTTGGGTCTCAGCTTCGTAAATTTGGAGAAGAATAATCTTGGAGGTGCTGAAGTAGATGACCTTAGCTTTTTTGATTCATTAGCAAACTGCAGTCACATGGAAAAACTTAGTATAACTTACAACAATTTATCCGGGAAGTTACCAGGTTCTATAGCCAACCTCTCGATAACGCTTACAGAGTTGTACATGGGGGAAAACAATATATTTGGCGACATTCCTACTGGAATTGAGAACCTTGTGAGCCTGAATGGATTAGGCATGGAGAGTAACTTGTTAAATGGAAGTATTCCTGTTTCTATAGGAAAGCTTCCTAATCTAGTAATTCTTTATATGTGGGATAACCAACTCTCTGGACAGATCCCATCGAACATTTGCAACAGTAGTCAGGTAGAAATTATGAATTTGTCTGGAAATAGATTAGAAGGTACAATTCCGCTAAGCCTTGGCAACTGTGGCAGACTGAATAGGTTGTGGCTTTCACAGAATCAACTTGTTGGTACTATACCAAAACAACTAATCGGTCTTTCTTCAATGTCATTTAGTCTTAACTTATCCGGGAATCAATTAACTTGTACTTTGCCTTCTGAGGTCGGTAACTTGGAATGGATTGTCGTGCTTGACTTATCAAAGAATCAATTATCTGGGAATATTCCAAACTCTTTAAGTAATTGTCTCGGTTTAGAAGAACTTTATCTACTAGGTAACTTATTAGAAGGCATCATTCCTCCATTCTTTAAAAGTTTAAAGGGATTTCAATACTTAGACCTCTCAGGCAATAGATTGTCTGGTCAAATTACTGATATGAAATCCTTTGGTCAAACTTTAAAGTATCTGGATTATTATCTGGATTTGTCTTACAATGACTTGGAAGGTGAAGTACCAATACAAGGGATTTTCAAGAATATAAGTGAATTCTCAGTTCTAGGAAATGATAAGCTCTGTGGAGGAATTCCAATACTACATTTACCGAGTTGTACAAGACCTGAATCTAAGAGACAAAGTAAGAAATTCCCTCTTAAGAAACTGCTTCTAATAATGTCAGGAGCTGTTACCTTTGTTATTTTCTTGGGCTCCTTCCTCATATGGTTTTGGAGGAGAAAGACGACACTTAAACATCCGACTTTGTCTATGAGAACTCTTGTGGATGATATGTTTCAAAAAGTCTCGTACAAAGAGCTTCTTAATGCAACAGATGGGTTCTCCAGAGAAAATTTAGTTGGAGTTGGAAGTTACGGAGCTGTTTATAAAGGATCGTTAATGCTCAACCAGGAGGCAACATCAGTTGTTGCAGTCGAAGTAATTGATCTTCAGAGACGAGGAGCTTCAAAAAGTTTCACGGCTGAATGTGAAGCATTGAGAAGCATTCGACATCGAAATCTCGTGAAAATATTAACATCTTGTTCAAGTTATGATTCTAATGGAAATGAATTCAAAGCTCTGGTCTTCGAGTTCATGTCAAATGGAAGTCTTGAAAACTGGTTACATCCAACAGCAAACGACGAACAAGTTCAAAGGTCGGCAGGCAGATCATTGAATTTTATGGAGAGATTAAATGTAGCCATCGATATTGCAGCTGCATTAGATTATCTTCATCACCACTGCACAACAGCAATAGCTCACTGTGACCTGAAGCCAAGTAACATTCTACTAGATGATGACATGAATGCTAGTGTTGGCGATTTTGGATTAGCAAAGCTTCTGAGTGGAGTTATCGTCAATGTTGAATCTGAAAATCAGACTAGCAGTACTTCAGTCGGGATAAGGGGATCGTTTGGGTATGCTGCTCCAGGTAGAGAACTTCCCCGCTCTGGTAAGCTCATAGAATTTTTTTACTTTGGAAACTAGATAATGTAATGCATCATTTTCTTTATTGAAATGCGCAAAATATGGAATGGGGGGAGAGGTATCAACAAATGGAGACGTCTACAGTTACGGGATCATGTTGCTAGAACTGTTTACTGGAAGGAGACCTACCGATGACATGTTCAAGGATGGCATAAGCCTTCACAGTTATGCCAAAACGTCGCTGCTTGCTGATAGAGTAATGGGGATTGTTGATTCTGCATTATTTGTTCCTCAACATCTCCAAAATGGAGAGACTGAGGCCAAGTTCGTTGATATATTGATAGCGATCCTGAAACTTGGCGTTATGTGTTCTAATGAATCACCCAAAGAACGAATGGAAATGGTACTGGTCAAAGAAGTGTTGCAATCAATCAAGCATATGTTTCAAAAAGTTTCGTACAAAGAGCTTCATGAAGCAACAAATGGGTTCTCTGCGGAAAATTTAGTTGGAACTGGAAGTTACGGTTCTGTTTACAGAGGTGTATTAGCAGTGAGCCAGGAAACAACAGTGGTTGCAGTGAAAGTTCTGGATCTTCACAAACAAAGAGCTTCGGGAAACGTCATGGCTGAATTGGAAGCACTGATATGTATTCGGCATTATAATCTCGTCAAGATATTGACATCTTGCTCTAGTGTTGACTTAAACGGAAATGAATTCAAAGCTCTAGTTTCTGAATTCGTTCCGAATGGGAGTCTTGAGAACTGGCTGCACCCAGTCGGCGACCAACTTCAGAAGCTCACAATGAAATCATTGAGTTTGAAGGAGAGATTAAATGTAGCCATAGATGTTGCATCTGCACTGGATTATCTTCATCACCATTGCCAAACACCAATAGTTCATTGTGATCTAAAGCCAAGCAATATTTTGCTTGATAATGATATGAATGGTCATGTCAGTGATTTTGGGTTAGCAAAGTTTCTTGATGGAGGCATCATCAATGATGAACCTGAAAATCACGACAGTAGTTCTTCTGTGGCGATAAAGGACTCATTTGGGTATGCTGCTCCAGGTAGAAAATTTCCTTTCAACTCCAGTGAACACGCAGAAACTGTAGATTTCAGAAAATATCAGTTCCTAGATTTCAGAAAATATCAGTTCCTTTTACATTTTATTTGTGTTTTTGCTGGCGTTCATTTTTCTTAATTCAAATGCAGAGTATGGAACAGGAGGAGAGGTATCTACAAATGGAGACGTCTACAGCTACGGGATTCTGCTGCTAGAAATGTTTACCGGAAGGAAACCTACTGACCACATGTTCAAGGATGGCTTTAGCCTGCAAAACCTTGTTAAGATGTCTCTTGTTCCTGACAAGATATTGCAGATTACAGATTAAAAACTACTTCTCCATCTCCAAGGAGACGATGCCGATAGCGACGAGGATGAAAAGAATTACTCAATCAAAGCTGAAATAGAAGCCAAGCTTTGTGAAGCTTTGACAGGGATTTTAAAACTTGGTGTGGCTTGTTCTGTTGATGCACCAGAAGAAAGGATGGAAATAGTACAGGTCCTGAATGATTTGCAGTCAATCAAGAACACATACCTTTTGTAATTCTAGTTGCGTAATAATCATTCACAATATCAAGTAAATCAACCTAAATTCTGATAAATATGAAAAATAAAAACCATATTTGGTAACAAGAGAAACTAAATTATCACACAATTTCAAATTTTATTTAGTTAAGATCTTTGAAAGAGTGAATTAATACAATACAGAAGCTTATATTCTTTAATTGTAGTAGAGTTCAAGACCCATTCCATCATGAATTTCATAATCAGCAAGAGTAATATGATCTTTGTAAACATTATACCACTTTTGAATTCGAATCTTATCAGCTCTCGTTCCAGTTTGTGCAGCAACCAATTTCTTCAAATCTCCAATCGTATCATCTTCGTTACACTTCACTCGCACTTTCTTACCCAATCGATCGTTCAACACCACTTCAATCATCTTCCTTCTCTCTGCAAAAATCCCCCTTTTAAAAAAACCCTAGAATAATCTTCTTTCTAGTCTCCTCTGATGCTTAGCATCAACATATATAGACGTTTAATGGACTTCTCAAATTTATTGGTGTCCATAACAAGCCCATTATTTTCAAGACATTAGATTGACACGTGGAGAAATTTTAGGTGATAATACATTTTTGGAGTATTACAGTTATACACTGTTAATCTTCTGTTTCTGAATATACTCATGGGTTCTTTATTCTGAGACCGAGTTCTTAATTTCTCCGCCAGAGCTTCTTAGAATCGTTATCTAAATTTTGGTGCGAGGATTCTTCAAAAATGGCAGGTAAATCAATTTCTGATTCTCGTGATTTAGATTATTTTTTTTTTGTGAATTTTGATTGGTGGTCATGATGATAATTGAAGAGAAATTAGTGACAGTAAAGTCGAAAATTGAGTTGATTAAGCTGAGGAGATTTTTTTTAGATCTGATTAGAAGTTGTGCGGATTTGTATATGCAGTTTCATCTGGGAAGATTATTCAAAATGTATTTGTGTGCCGGAATAGACAATTGGATAGCACAACCCAATTTGCTGTGCGCAATTCACTTCCTTATTATCAAGCAAGGAAGTTGTTGACATGGAGGAGGACTGGGTTCTCAGCCATGCAATTGCGTACTTTAACTACAAACAACACTGATCATGGAAACCGAGGCGGTTTCTATTGCAATGGTCTGTTCTAGACCTAGTGAGATTGTCATATATATGTTCAATGTTAAAACCTTGTACATCAGTGATGTAGTCAATGTTAAAACCTTTTTCAACTGATTTGGGTTGTTCATTTTCGTTTTGGTATTTGTTTGCAGCTGTTTCGGCTAGTAGTGCAGCGTTGTCTTTGGAAAAGGTTGATTTCAGTAAGCTTCAAAATGGCAGGTAATTGTTTGTTCATGTTTATTGTTGAGTTCAGGGTCTTGGAATGTGCACATATTTAACCTTGTTTGTCATTTACTGAGTAGCATGTATGGATTTAGAGGCTTATTGATACGTGCAGTGATATTCGAGGTGTTGCTGTTGCTGGTGTTGAAGGAGAACCTCTTAACCTTAATGAGCATGTTGCAGAAGCAATAGCTGCTGGTTTTGCTGCATGGCTAATGGAAAAAAAGAAAGCTGATGGGTCTAAACGTCTTAGAGTTTCTATTGGTCATGATTCAAGAATATCGGCACAAATACTCCAGGTGCGTATTTCTTATGTTTGCTTTTTTGCATTGTAATGCAATTGTCAGGCCTAGTGCATGTTAAGAATCAGATGATTTAATCTTCAGGATGCAGTTTCTCGAGGACTTGCTGGTGCCGGCCTGGAAGTAATTCAGTATGGGTGAGTATTCTTTTCTGTTTATTCATTTTAATTAACTATTTGGATGAGTGTCTCCGAGTAAGTCAGGAGAAGTGGTTTACCTAGATGTGTTTCCTATGTGTTTATGATGCTTATGAGGTGGCTTTAATTCCATCCCTTTGTAAGCGAAGTGAATTTGTTTGAGGTTATTCACTTGGTCATTCTTATGTGTCTTTGTAGATTAGCATCTACACCTGCAATGTTTAACAGCACACTCTCAGAAGATGAAGAGTTTATTTGTCCAGTTGATGGATCCATAATGATAACAGGTACTTTGATGAAACCGTAAAACTGCTTAGCTTACTTTGATTAAAGCAAGAAAACACTGTATATCATAATTAGTTAGCTTGTGTGGATAGATGGCGTCCACATTCAAGTGGAGTATACAATTTTCTTATTGCCAATCATTTGTAACTCATGACCATGTGTTTGAATCATTGCTATTTGTAATTTCTGATTACACCGCACGACATAAAATTCGCTCATTCTAGAAATTTCAGTTGAGCTAAGATTCACTTTCAAGTTACTCAATTTTCAACTAAGATACATTTATGATAACAGCCAGCCATCTTCCTTACAACCGAAATGGGTTTAAGTTTTTCACAAATGCTGGAGGATTGGGCAAATATGACATCAAGGACATCTTGGAGCGTGCTGCGAGCATATATGTTAACTTCTCAGTTGATGGTTTGAAGAATTCAGAACGAGCAGCTTCCACATCTGTAAAGCGGGTGGATTACATGTCTGTGTATTCATCCAATCTCGTAAAAGCAGTTCGCAAGGCTGCTGGAAACATAGGTAATTCATCTACTTACAACAGAACGTAGCCAGTAAGATTCATACTCATGGGAAACTTCCTTCTTTTGCTTTGAGCTGCTTAGTTTACGTTTCCCCTTAGGTGGACAGTCAATCCATTAAACTTGATGCAGGGGCATAAAAAAACCACAGTGTCTTCTTGTTACTACGACTAGTTTTTGTGTTAAGATGTTTCTAGGTGAATAAGATTTGTTCACTAAGTCTCATGTTTAAATTTCAGAGAAACCATTGGAGGGGTTCCACATAGTTGTTGATGCAGGGAATGGAGCAGGTGGATTTTTCGCAGTGAGTCTATGTCCTACAAAGTTTGCTGTTTGTTATGCCATTGTAGCTTATTTATAGATTTCTCATTGGATGTTTATCAGGCAAAGGTTCTTGAACCACTGGGAGCTCTTACTTCTGGTAGTCAGTTCTTGGAGCCAGATGGTAATTTCTATCACATGATTAATACCTTTTGTTTTCATGATGCTTCAATTGAAACGGAAATAATATTTTAACATTTTTGCTTTCGAATCAGGTATGTTCCCAAACCACATTCCTAACCCAGAGGATAAAGCAGCAATGAAAGCCATAACCCAAGCAGTGCTTGATAACAAGGCTGACTTAGGCATCATCTTTGACACGGATGTTGATAGGTAATAATTGCTCGTCTTATGTGTTTGTCTACCCTGCGTTTTGTTGGGCTGTTTCCTCATAGATGTTTTGTTTCAGATCTGCTGCTGTGGATTCTACTGGCAGAGAATTTAACCGTAACCGGCTTATTGCTTTAATGGCCGCTATTGTGCTTGAAGAAGTAAGATTCTCTGAGCATGCAATTTTTCTCTGTGAACTGTTCATTTGATATTCTCACATTTTTTTGCTAATTTCTTTTGCTTTTAATTGTGTTCTCACTAGTAGCATCCTGAAACAACTATTGTCACAGACAGTGTGACCTCGGATGGGTTAACTACTTTTATTGAGAAGAAGCTTGGTAAGTTGGTACCTGAATTATATAAATCTCATTCGGTTGGGAAATTTGTTCCTCAAAATTTTTCTGTTTTTGAAGGAGGAAAACATCACCGGTTTAAGAGAGGCTACAAGAACGTCATAGATGAGGGTATCCGTTTGGTGAGATTTTATTTACTCAAGCTCATTAGTTTTTACGTAGAAATACTGGGTCTTAGATTGCTACTTCTCGACAACGCTAGGTTGAACTTTTAAACTTTACCCCTGTGAACACAGATAAATTAGCCAACTTACTAGCTAGCAGTGAACTCAATTGATGTATAAAATTTCTTTCTTCTGCTTAATGCTTCATAATAATTTTTAAAATATAGCAAAAATATCATAACTGAGAGAGTTTTTATAACAGAATTCTGTCGGTGAGGAATCACATCTAGCTATTGAAACCAGTGGTCATGGAGCTCTCAAAGAGAATCACTGGCTTGATGATGGTGCATACCTCATGGTAACCAATGACTGTTTATATCTATGTATTGTCTGACTTTCATGGAACGTCATCATCTTCCTCGTCACTATTTTAATGATGTTTTCCGTATGCGATATTGCTTTTAGGTCAAGGTATTAAACAAACTTGCTTCAGCCCGAGCTTCTGGAAGTGTCGGCGGCAGTAAAGTAATAACAGATCTGGTTGAAGGCCTGGAGGAACCAGGGCTATCTATTGAACTGAGATTTAAGATCGATCAGAGTCATGCAGATCTTAAAGGAGGGTATGCTAAAAAATTTGCCATGATTTCTTTAAAGAGTAGCCTTCACCATTGCAATTATCTTACAAATATGTTCGTCCAGATCATTCCGGGACTACGGAGAGGCAGTGCTGAAACACTTAGAGAACACAGTAGATTCAGAAACAAAGCTGCAAAAAGCCCCTGTTAACTATGAAGGAGTAAGTCTGCCAGACTTACAAACCTTGATCTCTTCATATGTAATTTTTTTTTAAAAATTTGGGTGCAACTGGATATGGATTTGAATTTTAAAGCACGACGAATTCACTATATTATCGTTTAATTTTGTGCTTGGTAACAGGTTCGAGTCTCTGGCTATGGTGGGTGGTTTCTTCTGAGATTATCTCTTCATGATCCCGTTCTTCCACTTAATATTGAGGTATGCATCTGACTTCTGACAAACCTGTAGCACCTAGAAGAATAATGACTGACGTGTAATGAAAAAACATTTTCAGGCACCAAGCAAAGAAGATGCAGTAAAGCTTGGGCTCGCTGTGCTTGGCGCTGTTAAGAATTTCTCAGCTTTGGATACATCAGCCCTAGACAAATTCGTTCAAGCATCATAAGCCTCGAGCATTACAGCCATTTAGGTTCGTTTACCGGCTTCAAATTATTACTTCCGAGTTTAAGAATTTCCAAACTGTGTAATATTTCATATGTGATTATAATTATAAATCAAATTCAAAATTCTCAGCTTTGATGGCAATGGCCGGTTGAGAAATTTTATTTTGTACGTATAAGCTGAGAAAGGACCACTGCTGCTAAACAGGTTACTGTACATTGAATGATTGAACTTGGTTCCAATTTTACCATTTTAACACACATAGTTAAGTTGCAACGTTATATAGTCTGTCCTATCCAATTCCAGGGGATACATTGTCCATCTGCCATAATTGGCTTACCACGGCTATCACGACTGCTCAAAAGAGGAGCTACCTTACCAACAAATCTATTAGTCAGCTCACTACCCATGGAGTCTGAAAAAGTAGGGGTACAACAACCACACCCAATATTTCGCTTAACAATCTGTATGGACTAACTCCAATATACTTTCAAGAGAATCAACTAGTCAGTCAGACTCAATCTTAATAAAAAGTATATCAAAAAGTTATATCTCAATTTCTCGATTCAATCCGCAATCAAACAAATAGGAATTTGCGAGCCTAATTGAATACAAGAGAAATAACTTGAACGGTACCAAAGACCAATGTTCAAGCATCAATCAATTTCAATCAACAACCAAAGGTTGGATTTACCAATTGGTCGATTCAACGCACAACCTGTGATATTTCAATTATATAACAAAATATAATGCGGAAAAGAAATAACACAGACACCAGAAGTTTTGTTAACGAGGAAACCGCAAATGCAGAAAAACCCCGGGACCTAGTCCATATTTGAACACCACACTGTGTTAAGCCGCTACCGACACTAGCCTACTACAAAGCTAACTTCGGTCTGGAATGTAGTTGAACCCTAATCAATCTCACACTTATTCAAGGTACAGTCGTTCTCCTTACGTCTCTGATCCAAGCAGGATACTACGCACTTGATTCCCTTAGCTGATCTCACCCACAACTAAGAGTTGCTACGACCCAAAGTCGAAGACTTGATAAACAAATCTGTATCACACAGAAAAGTCTATTGAATAGATAAACCTGTCTCCCACAAATATACCTACGAGTTTTTGTTCCGTCTTTTGATAAATCAAGGTGAACAAGACCAATTGATAACCCGGACTTATATTCCCGAAGAACAGCCTAGTATTATCAATCACCTCACAATAATCTTAATCGATTAATGAAACAAGAAATTGTGGAATCACAAACGATGAGACAAAGGTGTTTGTAACTACTTTTGTATCTTGCCTATCGGAGATATAAATCTCAAGCCAATCTTACAATTGTACTATATCACGATAGAAACAGCAAGATCAGATCACGTAACTACGGAGAAAATAGTTGGGTCTGGCTTCACAATCTCAATGAAGTCTTTAAGTCGTTAACCTACAGGGTTTCGTGAAAACCTAAGGTTAAAGGAGAATCGACTCTAGCTTATAAAACTAGTATCACACAGGAGGTGTGGGGATTAGGTTTCCCAGTTGCTAGAGTTCTCCTTTATATAGATTTCAAATCAGGGTTTGCAATCTAAGTTACCTTGGTAACAAAGCATTCAATATTCACCGTTAGATGAAAACCTGATTAGATTCAAGCTAATATATTTCAACCATTAGATCGAACTTAGCTTGTTATACACAAATGAAATGTAACTTCATTTAGGTTTGAGTAACCGTACCTAAACATGTACACTTAGTCGGTTCAACAATAGTTAACCAATGGTTAGCCATATGAGCACTTTCATATCAACCTTATTCATCTTTACCATAACTAGTTCAAATGACTCAAATGAACTAGTTAGAGAGTTGTTCAATTGCTTAGATCTCATAAAAGTATACAAGACACAATCGAAGCAAAATCGATTATGATTCACTCGAATCAATTCATGAACATTATATCCACGGTTTGCAAAGATTGCATTCCTTATTATATAAATGTTTTAATTCATGAACAAACCGATTTTAGAAAGTAACCTACTTAAGTATGCAAACGGGTACGCGTACTTAAGTAACCAGATTGAGTTTGTTTTTCACTTCCAAACTCTAGCAGAAATTCACGGACGTGAAACTTCCGCCAGTATGCGTACGGGTACGCATACTTGCCCGGATTTCCAACAACCGCCAGTATGCGTACGGGTACGCATACTTTTGGTTCCCGGTTTTGGACTTTTACACAAATGTGAGGACACACTATGTTTATATCCAAACATGGTTACATGTTCTAAACTCTCATTTCAATCATTGAAACTTTCTTACAGGATGTTAAAATAGTTGTTATTCACAAACTATTTTCATCAAAGCGATTTTCAAGTTATTGAAATAATTAACATGACTTTCGTCACGAGTAAAGATGAACTTGGATAAAGCGAAAGCTTACCAACACATATTTCGAGAAATAGATAAGCGAGATAAACTCGGCTCGAAATAGCAAATGTATATAATTGAAGTATATATAGCAATATGACTTTTGTCTCAAAATAGGAGATAGAATAGATAGACTTTCGAGTGATAGATAAGTTCAAGTCTCCACATACCTTTTGTTGATGAAGTTCCACAAGTTCCCTTGAGTAGTTCTTCGTCTTTATTCGATGAACACCGTGGAGTCTAAGGCTCAACTACACTTACTATCATAATCCGAGACTTAGCTATAAGTAGACTAGAAATCAAGACTTATAGTTTTGGCAACTAAACTTGAAAAACAAGCTTGAGATAGCAACACTTGCGAATTCGACCGAGCAGTGCTCTAACAGAGTCTATCTCAGCTTTACATTCGTACATAACTATAGTTTTAAGCAAGGCCTGGAACCCCGTCCTATGCTCGTAGAAAAATGCGAAGGAAAAACCTATTTACCTAACCTTATATTCTGTAGCATCATTTATGTATCATTTTAGCTTTTGATAATCGTCCATCATACATTTTTATATGAATTATTAAATGAAATGTAATATTGATAATTCTACCATGTCCAACCAAACCATTAAAATCAGCTCATTTTCGAGTTCATTTGTGTGCATAGTGTTAACTTTACACTTCAGTTGGATGATTAGATAACGAGTAATCCACTACCATTCGTGCTAGAATCTCGTCCTCATGGTATATGTCACATGCCCATTTAATCACCTAAAATTTTTATGGGACATGACCAGTAATACTATATGGTTCAGTGAATCAACTCCACCCACAAGTACTCAGCCTTGCACACTTGCATCAAAGTATGCATCTTCCTTCACTCATAAGGTTGTACGCAACGGAAGTCTTCATCTTCTTTCTCTCTAACTCTTTATGCTCCCATAAGCATAAGAGGTTTGCCATGCATCAAACCAATTGATCAACTCACACAAATCAGCAACATAAGAACACAAAGATATACTGCAACAAACCTATTTTATTGCACAAAAGGAAGATTACAAAACTTGGCTATCACATGGACAAAAACAGGCCATTCACCCTCTTGGTGAATGCCTAACACTCTCTACGAATCAATGGTTCTTCTCTCAATTGAACAACACCAACATAATTGATTCCTAGACAATTTAGACTACTAGGATCAGGCCAAAACTTCTGTGCAACCGTTTGCACAAGCCTTGGACAGCCAAGTGTCCAAGTAGTTTCCATAACCGCCAACTTCAACTGCCACCTTTTGTGTTGTCAAGCCAATTGGTGCCACACCTGTTCTTGGTGGTTATGAACACTCCCTCATGATTATAAACTCCTTCTATAACTATTCTCCCTTGTCTCACACATTTGGCATGCTTGTAAAGCCAATAACCAACTCATAACCGTCAATTGAGCCATATTGCGCAACTATTGCGCATTACTGACTTGGCCTTCATCCAATGCACGGCCAACATGGCCTACAGTCTTCTTGGCCTAGCTAATGTACAGCAATCTTTGTGCTTCAATCATCTTGGCCACTTCCTTAGCTCATTCTGGTTATTCTTGTGTCATATGCTTTACATTGCCAACTTGCTTGACAATAGTAATGCGCACTCTCGCATTGCTGGCTTGTTTGAACTGTCCAAGCTTTGGACAACCTTGAACTAATGCCATAGACCAACTATTGGCATATTCTATACTCTTGCATCATCCTTGAGTTTGGGCCAACTCAATTCCATGGATATGCCTTAATTCCAACATCGCATGTTGCATTTGAAAACTTGGCCATGTTGTTAGACCACTGCTCGGCCGAACTCTCAAGTGTTGCTATCTCAAGCTTGTTGTCAAGTTTAGTTGCCAAAACTATAAGTCTTGATTTCTAGTCTCGGACTAGGATAGAAAGTGTAGTTGAGCTCTAGACTCCATGGCATTCATCATACAAAGACGAAAAACTACTCAAGGAACTGGTGGAACTTCATCGACTGAAAGGTATGTGGATACTTGAACTTATCTATCACTCAAAAAGTATATCTACTCTATCTCCTATCTTGAGACAAAAGTCGTATTGCTATATAGACTTCGATTATACACATTTGCTATTTCGAGCCGATTTTATCTCGCTTATCTTTTTCTCTAAATATGTGTTGGTAAGCTTTCGCTTTGGCCAAGTTCATCTTTACAAGTGACGAAAGTCATGTTGGTTATTTCAATATCTTGAAAATTGCTTTGATGAAAAATAATGTGTGAGTAACCTCTATTTAACATCCTCTAAGAATGTTTCAATAATTGAAATGAGAGTTTAGAACATGTAACCATCATTGGATATAGGCATATAATGTGTTCGCGTATTAGTGTATAAGTCCAAAACCGGGAACCAAATGTATGCATACTTGTGTGTGTACTAAATAGTTGATGGAGACTGGGTAAGTATGCGTACCCGTACGCATACTGGCGGAAGTTCAGTCCGTGAATTTATGCTGAGTTTGGAAATCAAAACCAACTCTATCCGGTTACCTAAGTATGCGTACCCGTATGCATACTGGCGGAAGTTTCACGTCCGTGAATTTCTGCTGGAGTTTGGAAGTGAAAAACAAACTCAATCTGGTTACTTAAGTACGCGTACCCGTTTGCATACTTAAGTAGGTTACTTTCTAAAATCGGTTTGTTCATGAACTAAAACATATATAAACTAAGGAATGCATATTTGCAAACCGTGGCTATAAAGTTCATGAATCGATTCGAGTGAATCAAAACCGATTTTGCTTCGATTGTGTCTTGTATACTTCTATGAGATCTAAGCAATTGAACAACTCTCTAACTAGTTCTTTTGAGTCATTTGAACTAGTTATGGTTAAGATGAATATGGTTGATATGAAAGTGCTCATATGGATAACCATTTGGTTAACTACTGTTGAACTAACTAAGTGTACACGTTTAGGTACGGTTACTCAAACCTAAATGACGTATATTTCATTTGTGTATAACAAGCTAAGTTCGATCTAACGGTTGAAAGATATTAGCTTAAATCTAATCTGGTTTTCATCTAACGGTGAATATTGAATGCTTTGTTACCAAGGTAACTTAGATTGCAAACCCTGATTTTGAGACTATATAAAGGAGAACTCTAGCAACTGGGAAAGGTAATCCCCACACCTCCAATGTGATACTAGTTGTAAAAGCTAGAGTCGATTCTCCTTTAACCTTAGGTTTCTACCGAGACCCTGTAGCTTAACGACTTGAAGACTTCATTGGGATTGTGAAGCCAGGCCCAACTATTTTCTCTGTAGTTGCGTGATCTGATCTTGCTGTTTCTATCGTATTGAGTACAATTATAAAATTGGCTCGAGATTAATTTCTCCGATAGGCAAGATAGAAAAGTAGTCACAAACATCTTCGTCTCATCGTCTGTGATTCCACAATATCTTGTTTCGCTAGTCGATTAAGATTATTGTTAGATGATAGATAATTCTAGGATGTTCTTCGGGAATATAAGTCCGGGTTATCGATTGGTTCCTGTTCACCTTGATTTATCAAAAGACGGAACAAAACTCGTAGGTATTTCTGTGGGAGACAGATTTATCTATTTCTGTAGACCTTTTTGTGTGATACAGATTTGTTTATTAAAGTCTTCGACTTTGGGTCGTAGCAACTCTTAGTTTTGGGTGAGATCAGCTAAGGGAATCAAGTGCGTAGTATCCTACTGGGATCAGAGACGTAAGGAGCGCAACTGTACCTTGGATCAGTGTGAGATTGATTGGGGTTCAACTACATTCCAGACCGAAGTTAGTTTGTAGTAGGATAGTGTTTGTAGCGGCTTAATACAGTGTATGTTCAATCTGGACTAGGTCCCGGGGTTTTTCTGCATTTGCCGTTTCCTCATTTACAAAACTTCTGGTGTCTGTGTTATTTTTTTTCTGCATTATATTTTGTTATATAATTGAAATATCACAGGTTGTGCGTTGAATCAATCAATTGGGAAATCCAAACTTTGGTTGTTGATTGAAATTGATTGATCCTTGAACATTGGTCTTTGGTACCGTTCAAGTTAATTTCTCTTGTATTTAATTAGGCTCGCAGATTTCTATTTGCTTGAGTAAGGATTGAATCGAGAAATTTAGATATAACTCTTTGATTTACTTTTTATCAAGATTGAGTCCGACTGTCTAGTTGATTCTCTTAAAAGTATATTGGAGTTAGTCCATACAGATTGCTAATCGAATTATTGGGTGAGGTTGTTGTACCCCCACTTTTTCACATGTCTTTCCAATCCTTCAATGAATCTTCATTGTATCGGCTAATAAGCTTCATTATTTAGACAATATCCTTTACATTGTAGCGCCACCTATGCGCGTCACTGGCCCTGCAGGGTCTTGCTATCTTAGCACTTGACAATCTATGCAGTAACGCGCAACCTTTGCGCATCATTGACTTGGCCGGCTACGATGTAACGCACAATCATTGTGCATCACTAGCCTGGCCGGTCATAGTATATAACTACCAAAATTTTGTTGGAGTTTTATTTTTACTTTTTCTAGTCCAAGTTGGATTGTAATCACACCAAATCCGTCATATTGAATTCGACTCTATCTCCCAAGATTAGCTGGGAAAGTTAAGAAAATTATTCAAGGTCCACCATTTTTAACACTAAAATTCCCTATAATTTTCATATCCCAACTTATCTCCCCTTAATTTCTTTCCACATTAGTTCATCTTCGTTTAGAACCCGGATGAGTAAATTGGGCTAAAGAGATGAGTTCGAGTTATTTTTGGATGGAAGGAGACTGCAAAAGGATTTTGGGATTTACTAATGGCAGTGAAGGTCCAGTGGAATGGCGGAATCAGGTTCTAGTCAAAGAAGCAATGGAAATTTTTAGAGGTTGCAACAACTTTTTGGGTTTTTAATTCACTCCAAGATTAGGAAATCGGTCTGCTGAAAAACTAGCAAAGGAAGCTAAAGCATCTTCTTTACATCAAACCTGGAACTCTGAAACGCAAAGCTTTTTATTATCTTTTTTAGGGATAGACTGTGTATCTATTATGCATAAAAATAGAATGCTAGTATCAAATGTAATTTCCCTTACAGTACTTCTATATTTAATCCCGCGCTTTGCAATACAGTGTACAAGTTAATCTCTAAGATTATTGCTCTAAGACACAAGAAATATATGGTGAATATAATCTCCCCAATACAGTCAGCGTATGTTGACAGGTTACTTTCTGAAAATATTTGTTTGGTTCAAGAGTTGGTTCAAGCAATGAAGAGGATAGTGGTAAAACTGGTCATTGCTCTTAAGATTGATATGTTGAAGGCATTCGATGGGTTAGAGTGGGTATTTTTGATCTATATTCTAAAGAAATTTGGTTTCGACGAAAAATGTTGTCAGCTTATCTCACATTGTGTCAACATTACTCAAATTGAAATCATGCTTAATGGTTCTTCAACTCAAGCTTTCAAACCCACAATAGGAATACGACAAGGGGATCCTCTATCCCCTTATCTAATTATTCTAGCAATGGAGGCTTTCTCAAGATTCCTCAATCACCGTGAGTCAACCAATTAACTGACAGGTATGAAGATCTATAAATCTGCTCCTAAGATAAACCACTTACTATTTGCAGACGGTTGTTTGCTTTTCTGCAAAACAAATCTTGCACAAACCAACAAATTTCTTGAAGTAACTGAGAAGTTTAGTGATTGCTGGGGCCTGTTGATAAATTTTCACAAATCAGTGGTTTACTTTAGCAAAAACATGAGTCATTTGTCCTGTCATGACATAAGTGGCATAATGCAGGTTAGACTACTAGATATTGATAAGGAAAAATATTTAGGGGTACCTTTTTTTGTTGGCGGAAACAAGAAAATCTCACTTTCCTCACTAAGTGGAGATGCATCAACATGTCAGAAGCAGCAAGATTACTCATGATAAAAAAAAATATAACTAATGCAATTCCAGTATACCGCATGATTAGTTTTAAACTTCCAGATTCCACCATCTCCAAGATGAACTCTTTTCAGCAAGATTTTTGGAGAACAAGAAGCCCAACAAAGGCCATCACTTCATCTCTTGGAGAAATGTAAACAAACCTAAAGAAGAGGGAGGTATAGGATTCAGGGATCTTCATACCTTCAATAGAGCTTTACTGCCAAAATCAACATGGAAAATGTGCTCAGATAATACTTCTATATGCTCCAGGTCTCTACAAGCTAAATACTTCCCGGATGGCCAAGTTTTCAACCTTAGCATGGAAAGCAACACTACATGGTCTTGGAGGAGTATCTCTTTAGAATCGAACTTCATTCAAAAATACAATTGTTGGAATGTAGGGAAGGATAATAGAATCTTATTCTGGAAACATATGTGGATTCAGGGTTAGGCGCACCCCTATTCTAAAACAAAGAGTTGTAAATCATCAACAATCCACTTATGTTTATTAACTTTTTGCATAAAACACTGGTAGCTGGGATATCAGTCTCATCTTCAATCTCTTTGAACCTGTAACAGCAAGAATCATCCTTAACATCTCCGTGCACTGGAATTATGTTGATAAACTTATTTGGACCTTAGAGAGAAACGGTAACCCAAGTATTCAGGCTTAGTCGTTCTCATATCAAAATATAATCTAGAGACACCAGAACAATTCCTCAGCAACAAAAGCTCGCCATGTGGATCTTTGAGATTTTGTATAGCATCGACCAAGGATGTGGTTTTATGCACTATGTTAACCACCATATTCTTGCAAAATTGGGGGTTCAGGCTAACAGGTCCTCCCAATAACTTAACTTCCTCTGTTGGCCGGCAAATATGAGGCGAGAAACGCCTAAAACCAAACCTCTCGTATCAACTGTAGGCCAAAAAAGTTTGGTCTTCGAGACATTAAGGTGCAAACCCAAAGAAACACCTTCTTTCTGAATAATGTCCAAGGCTTTTTCCACCATCAACGTGTCCCCAATCAAGGTCCCATCATCTAAATACCATGCTTGTAGATCCAAGGAACAAGAATCTGCAATTATATGTATCAAGGGGTGTAGAGTTAGAGCAAATAACATGGGACCAAGCGGGTACCCCTGCTATACCCCTTGAGCGGACGAAAGTGTCTTGTCCATATAATATAATCTAGCAGGAGCTGCATAAAAAAACTCTACCCACTTAGAGATAGAAGGACAGTGTTTCCTTACCTCCCTAATTATTGCAGACCTGCTTACAAGATTGAAGGAAAACAAAACTAACCAAACAAAACTATAATGTGAAACAAATATAAAAATATTATGTTTTTAGTTGTGAGTGTCATTTCATTCTAAGAAATAACGAAAGAAAATAAATATTTGAAACGGACGCCAAACAAACTGATATGCTAGCCTAATAATTGAATTCATAATTGAAAAAAAAAAAGATTGACTTGAAAGGGCAAAATATATTGAGAAAACAGTCACTTAAGATGACCAAGTTATATTAAAAGACCAAAAACTGTCAAGGACAGTTTATACAAGCATCCCAATTACAAATTAATGTTTAAAGAGGGAAACCATCAAAAATATTTGATTGAAGCAACCAGTTAAACATAGTACACTTCCCTGTCACGATAAGTTGCTTACTATTCCTAGATTTATTAGCAAAGCATCTAATGTTTCTTTCTTGCAAGATAATCCACCAAACCGCAAAAGGTAATAGAGACCAAATCTTCTGCTTTCTAGATTTTACCTTACTGGTTCTCAGATTTTAAATTCGGGTCGTGAGTTAAAACCCCAAAGGTGTCACTATCCATCCACACAAAAACCATCAAAACAAAAACAATACAAAAACCCCAAATAATATGAATATTTGGGGTTTTTGTATCAATATCCACCACTACCATCACCAACCACCACCACTACCATCACCAACCACCACCACCATATCCACCATCAATATATACCAGCACTACCATCACCAACCACTACGATCACCAACCACCACCACCATCAACTACCACTACTAGCAACCAACACCACATCCACCAACAAATACTAGCACTATCATCACCATAAAAAGCACCACCACCAACCAACACCACCACTAACCAGAAACAGTACCACCAAAATTTGGTTTCATCATAAACTTACTGTTTCATCATTAAAATCTTTGGTTTCATGATAAAAAAAAATAGGCAAAAATAAGATGAAACCAAATTTGGTTTCATCATAGAATTTGATTAAACCAATTTTGTTTGGGGTTTTTGTGTCAATTTTTAAAATTTTGGGTTTTTTGTATCACTTTTGTTTAATATGGAGTTTTAACGGATCCCAATATTTGGATGGAGTTTTTGTACTCCAAATTTGGTCACCTTGGTGTTTTACTACTAGTTCTGTTTTAAATTATTGCTTTAATAGACTCAAGATAAGCCCAATCTAAACCAAAACTATAAAAGAAGTAATTCCAAACTAGAGACGTGAGCTTGCAGTGAAGAAACAAATGCCAGTTTGTTTTTTGTTCAGTTTCACAATTGAAAATTATCCCCACTAAAATAAATCTCTAGCTCCATCGCTGATCAAAAGACAAATAACTGAATTTACAGCCATTTAGATGCTTGGAGAAGTATCACTTGGATTCTTGTTTATATGTTTTGTTATCCAGGTCAATTTACAGGCTTCAAATTCGTTGAGCTAAAGATTTTCTAAACTGTCCACTGTATAACATTTACAACGCCTTCGGTTCGGGTTTTTTGGAGCCCAGGAATTGGATTCCACGGAAATATACCCAATTCCCTCGAACCGAACAGACGTAAAACTCCCAGAATTGAATTCTGTGGGAATCCCATTCCCTCAAAACTCGTCTTTCCTTTTACATCGACGGATCGGAATTCAATTCCGAAAAAAGAAAAGAAAAAAAGATTACCCCATAATTCCTGGGATTTAAAAAACCTGGACCGAAAGCGCTGTTATGTGGTAGAAACCAAAATTTCACATTTTCACCTTTGACAGCAATGTTCAGTTAAGAATATTTACATTGTGAGTCACATTTACAGCTCATAAAATTTCACGTGAATAAATCACGTGACAACAACGAAATAACGGCGTTAACTATTTTATTATATTTTTAATATTCAAACCTAGATTTTGTTATGCAATGTGAACTAGTTGACCTGTCCAATTTATACAGAACCGTCATCATTTAAGAACGTTACAATATCTATCTATGCATTTTCTATGAATCATATGAGACTAGTCCGAGCTGCAATTGTTATTTCAACGACAGCTTGGTTATTATCCGACAAACACGTGCCTTTTAACCATTTTTGTATCCAAAGTAATAAGAAAAGTCAAGGACAAGTACCTGTTTTATTTCCTGTTACTCCAGTAAAGTCAAAAATCAAATGTTGCGGCCGCTACGTATGTAGGTTTGAAGAACTATGAGCATATCCGGGAATCCGATCAACTCCTGTAGCCTATTTATACCTGGATGATGAGATACACTAACAAATCACCAAACCAAGAAAGAAATTCACACCAAGATACTAAGAACAGATAGATCAAAATGGCATCAGAATGCGGCCCAGGTCAGTTTTTACATATGTTTTCTATTCTTTCAAATTATATACTTCTGTTTAGTAAGTTATGAATAAAATTATGCGACTCATGAATCAAAGTCTGTATAACGATGATATTGAAGCCTAACCAAATTGCTGCACAGGTAAAAGTTCATGGCCTGAGTTAGTTGGATACAATGGGGAGACTGCAGCAAGAATAATTGAAAGACAGAATCATAATGTGAACGCCGTTGTATTGCTAGATGGAACCCCAACAACCAAGGACTTCAGATGCGACAGGGTTTGGGTCTGGGTCGATAAAGCCAGGAAGGTTATCCGAACACCTAAAATTACCTAGAAATGGGTAGTATTAAGCTCGACAAATTCACGTATGAAGATCTGTAATAAGAAGTTGTCACTTGTATCATCCATCACTACTAAAATTATTATTAAATAAAAGGATGATTTATTATGTTTATAGCTGTGTTATTTTATTTTTGTGACCTGTCCATAACAATTTTCTAGTTCAATTTTAGAAAAATCCATTTTTAATCACGCATCCGTAAATCATTTTTTTTTCAAATGAAATGAATGGTCGAAACTCTCTCAAAACCGATTCTTGTAAAATTTGTTTTTATTATAGTCCTATAGATTTCGAATGGGATTCACCATTTCTAGAAGAAAATAAAAGAATCCATTGCCTACCTAAATAATCTAAAAAGAAAAGCAACTACACCAATTTTTCCTTTCCGTAATTGTCAACAATCAAATAGTGCACGTTTGAACAACCAACAATTACCACTCAAATAATGTTGGGACTACATAGAGTTTGTAGGTTTGAATAATGGAAAAATAGCCAAAATGCTCCAATTTGGGAGGCATAGTTGCGGAAATGCCCCAGATTTTAAAACAAAGTTAAAATGCCTTAATTCGTTAACTTTTCCATCCAAGCTAGTTAAATAATGAATTTGGCACACATGTAAAAAAATTAAGGGTTTTAGGGTTCAGGGTTAGGGTTAAGGGTGGTGGTTGTGGTGGTGGTGACGGTGGTTGTGGTTGTGGTGGTGGTGGCGGCGATGGTGGTGGTTCTGGTGGTGACGATGGTGGTGGCAGCGTTGGTGGTGGTTCTAGTAGTGGTATGGCACTAGTGGTGGTGGTGGCGGTGGTGGTTCTGGAGATGGCGGCGCTATTGGTGGTGGTGGTGGAGGTAGCGGTGATGGAGGCGGTGGCGGAGGTAGCGATGATGGAGGCAGTGGAGGTGGCGACGTCGGCGGTGGCGGTGGTGCAGCAATGGTTAAGGTGGTGGTGGTGGCGAAAATATGACACGTGTCGCAATATTAAGGGTTTGTTAATTATAAGAAGAAAATGTCAATTTAATAAAAATTGAGGTTAAAAATGATTTTTTTTATATGTGGGAGCTCATATGTGTGCAAAATTGACCATTTAGCTAGTTTGGATGGAAAAACTAACAAATTAAGGGTATTTTAATTTTTTTTGAAAACCTGGGGCATTTTCGTAAACGACACCTCCAAATTGGGGTATTTCAACTCTTTGCCCTTGAATAATTATGCGATACATGTGATGTGAATATCAGAGAATCCGATCAACTCCTAAAGCCTATTTATACGTTGCTGAGATAAACTTGTAAATCACCAACCCAATAAAGAAACTAACACCAAAATAATTATGAAAATGTCCGAGAATCCGATCAAAATGACTTCAGAATGCCCAGGTCAGTTCTTAAATAAATTTTGATGCTGCATATGTCTTTTTATCTTTCCATTTACATTTTATACTCTTCTGTTTAATAAGTAAAGCATACAGATTATATGCAACGCATGAATTAATGCATGATGATGATATCGAAGCCTTACTAAGTTGTGTTCCAGATAAAAGTTCATGGCCTGAGTTAGTTGGGTTCTACGGGGAAACTGCAGCAAGAATAATTGAAAGAGAGAATCCTAATGTGAACGCCATTGTGTTGATAGAAGGAACCCCAACAACCGCGGACTTCAGATGCGACAGGGTTTGGGTTTGGGTCAATGAGGCTGGAAAGGTTGTCCAAACACCTACAATTGGGTAGTTTAAGTTAGAATGATGTTTTGGGGACTACCCCAAAACAGTGGGGGACTACTCTTCCAATTTGGGGGTGGATATTTGAAATAATTTTGGGTAACCCCTTATCTAAAAAAATTTAAATACCAAATTTACCCTTGGTAATTAAATTAGTTAGATTAGTTAGTGTTAGTGTAATGATTAATTAGTGATTAGTTAGTGATTAGTTAGTTATTAATAGGATAGTTTTGTTAGAATGAGAAGAAGAAGAAGAAGAAAAAAAGATGAAGAAAAAGAGGGAAGAACACTCAAATGTTATTTTGAGTTTAGTAAATATGATATGAGTGATTCATGTGATGATACCTCCTCCTTAGAATCAGAACCTCCTTCATCTCCAAATATATTTGTCAATATTTCTAATGATCCGGATATGAGTTATTTGTTAGATGATGAAAGCTATTTACCCCAAACTCAACCTAACGACCCAAATGATGAATTTTATCAGCCACAACCAGAAGATGAAGTTATGGGTACTCAGGTATGTCTCAAATTTCGTTAATGTAGCATGAATTATGCAAAAAATTGGCCAAATCGAAAATTTCAGGAAGAAATTTCGGCTTGGTCAAAGTAGTTCGGTTAGCAATCCTGCAGAACAGGTAGCCGAACTCTCCTGTATGTGCAGTTCGGTTACTCGTTTCAGCATACGCAGGTAACCGAACTCTGTTTTAATGGAGGTTTTTGAGAGTTCGGTTATCTTTTTCCAGAAAACGTTGCCGAACTAATTTTATAGAGTATACAGTTAATAGTTCGGTTGAGTCGAGTTTAGTCCCTTTGTTACCGAAGTTTATGTTCGGCAAGCTCGCAAATCACGTCCATTGAATAGGTAACCGAACTTTTAAGTTCGGTTTAGTCGATAGTAGTAATTATGTTGCCGAACTATACCATAGAAAATTCCAAAGAACAAGTTCGGCAATATCGCATTTTTTTTTTCATAACCGAACTTATTGTTCGGCAGGATCGTATTTATTTTTACATTGCCGAAAATTTAAGTATTCTTATTTTTAGTTGGTATTGACGTTGTGTTATTACTCGTAGGTTGCATATGATCCAATAGAACCAATGGAAAATCAACCTACCCTTGTTGATATTTTATACGATGACACGTCCCATCACTACATGAATGACTTGGTATTCAAAAGTCCTTTAGAGGCAAAGAGTTGGGCTAGACAACATGCACTAAAATACATGTGCGTATTAGTATTGAATGGGATAGAAAGCAAAACCCGCTTTGAAATGGTTTGTGAGAGAAGCGGTGATCCCGATAAAAGCCACAAGAGGAAGGGTTATGTTTATAAAGGAAAGACAAAAAGGAAGAACAAAACTTTCTCAAAGAAGATTAAATGCCCATTCAAGCTTGCATTTAATTACAACAAAGAATTGGGTGGATGGGTTCTCTACAAGGTTATGGAAGGTTTTCATAACCACCCTCGTCCGGAGCATCTTGAAGGACATTTCATGGCGGCCAAGCTAACTCCTGAAGAGATGGACAAGGTTGCTAAAATGAGGAAAATGGGTTTTACACCGAGTCAAATGCTCCAAATACTAAAGGAGGATAACAAAGATAACCACCCATCTTTGTCCACCGTTTGTAATGCAATTGTGACAATTTGAAAGAAGGAATGGAGAGATACACAAGTGATGCAACAATTGTTTTTTTTGGCCAAAGAGAAAGACTACGCGGTTCAAAAGGATATGGATTCGGACGGAGAGATAACACAACTCTTCATTGCGCATCCAACGAGTGTTCAATTGGCTCAATGCTTTCATGAAGTTCTCATAATGGATTGTACTTATAAGACGAACAAGTACGAGATGCCATTGTTGAATATTGTTGGGCGTACTTCGACGCAGTCACCGTTTACCGTGGCGTTTTGTTTCTTAAGGGGCGAGCAAGAACCTAGTTACATTTGGGAACTACAACAAGTTAAGGAAATCTTCCGAGGTGATGATATTCCCGGGGTTATAGTCACCGACAATGAAGTCGCATTGATGAATGCAATAGAGGTAGTGTTTCCATTAGCACACAATATGCTTTGTACGTTCCATATATGGTGTAATTTGATAAATAGGTGCAAGCCAACAATTTGTCCACCCAATAAAAAAGGATATGAAAAGATTAAGATGCTACCGGAACATGAAAGGGTGGATGCAAAAGAGGAAGTTGATAAACAATACGATCTAAATTACGCTAAATGGGTTTCTTTCAACGGTGAATGGGAATCATTGTGTTGGTCTCTTACCGAGGAAGAGTATCATTTAAATTTTGCGGGGTTTATCGCCCATTGGGATACTCCCAATTATCCCGGTGTTGTATCGTATGTTCTTCGCCAATGGTTGAAACCACACAAAGAGAGGTTTGTTAATGCCTATATCAACCAATATAAACACTTGGGAAATCAAGCGACAAGTTTAGTAGAGTCGGCTCACCATCGGTTGAAGAAGAATCTCTTTGGATGTGTTGATAATTTCGTAACCGTGTGGAATGCTATGGAGAATTACTTCAAGCGCGACATTGATAGAATTAAAGAGAAGTTCCAAAAAAGCCGTATATTCAAAACGACCGGAAAATATGCCGACCACCCATTATTCAAGGGAACCCATTACAACGTATCTCGCCAATGTATGAAGTTGTTGATTATAGAAGTCGAGTTGATTGATAAGTGGGAAACCAAGAGGGATGAGGTATGTGTATGTAACATGAAGAAGTCTATGGGACTCCCTTGTCGCCATATGATAATCAACTACGAGCATGGCGTAATCCCTTTAAGCGACATTGATCCATATTGGAAGCATCTAAGTTTCATCCCTCCTCCAAAGGGAGAAGAAGCCGGAGAGGAGTTTGGTGATAACGAAATGGGTAGAACCGTACTAGAGATGTATTGTGGCATGAACAAGCTCCAAAAACAAATATTTTGGGATGACATGAGGAAAATCATATATCCCCAAACTACGGAGAATGTTTATGAACCGTCAAAAGGCAAACGCAAAGGTAGGCCAAGCAAAAAAGAAACTAAAAAACAACTAAGAGAATATGCAAAGGTGTTACGTAAGAAGAAAAGTGAGCAAACCCCATTTACTAGAGATCCTTCGGCCCATGAGTATACCGCGGCAATGTACTTGGAGAAAACCAAGAAACGGGGTAGGAGTATTGAGGAGAAAGGCGAAACAAGTGAGCGAGATTTGAAGAAAAAAGGTACGATGTGTCCATCACAACCAAGGCAACCATGTTTTGGTGACGTGAAGCTTAAGTCTCCAATTTTCCCTATCCAACCATCTTCCTTATATGTGAAGCTTGAGGCTCCAAATAAAGACTATTTGAATGACCTACCTCTATACATTAGAGAATACGTTATATCCACCGACGACGTTCCTCCGGATGGTAATTGTGGTTTTCATGTTGTCAATCAACAACTTGGGCCTTTCATCGAAGGTGCCAAGCTAAATAATTGGTGTGCAATCACTCATATAAGGCAAAGGTTGTTGTCCAAACTAAAGGAGAATCCGGCATTTTACAAGACAATGTTGTGCGATGGGGTGGGTAGTCTCAATGAGCAATTTGTTAAGTATCAACATCGTCTTCATGGGGGCCATCCGATCACACCGGATTATTGGATGAGCATACCGATATGTGGACACTTAATCGCCGACGCATTTAATTGTGTGGTTCATTATTTCTCAAAGTATGCTAGTTTCACCTTCACCCCGAAAACAACCGTATGTGTCGAGAAACTCAAACGAATGAGATGTGTGATGGCATTGACTAACAACAACCACTTTATAGGCCTTCGTTTAAAACCCGATTGTCCATTGCCTCCAATATCCGGAAACTCTTATTGGCCTGCATTTAACTCCGATATAATGTTGGGTTGGTGTATTATGTATGAGCATAACATGAAGATGTGGAAAGCTTTGGAGAAATCGGACGAAATTGTACATGAAGGTCTTATTTCCCTTGAGGATGATTAAATGACACATGTAATGGAATTAAGTATGCTTTTCAATCTAATACTATGTTTTTTGAAGTGTGGTATTCATTATCGAGTTAATTTTAGTATTTTATTGAGTTGACAGATAATAGTTCGGTAAGCACATATGATAATATAGGTTGCCGAACTTAGGTTCGGCAACCTGCGCAAATATTTCAGGTTGCCGAACACCTGTTTTGTGTCAGATATAGGTGTTTTATTTGAGTCTTCAGAGTAGATTTCGGCTACCAGTCAAAATGTTGGGAGGTAACCGAACTATGTATTCGGCAACCTGGTAGGATTTAGCTGTTCGCCGAAAAAACAGTTCGGTAGAGTTCGGCTACCTTGAAAATGTAGCATGTAACCGAACTCTGTGTTCGGCAACCTGGTATGATATAGTTGTTCGCCGAAAAAATAGTTCGGTGACCAAATATTTGTCACAGGTAACCGAACTTTTAGTTCGGTTAGCTATGTAAAAATTTCAGATGGACGAAAAACAACCTGTATTCAAAATTTCTTCCAAAAAAAATTGAAAACACAATCCCAATTATAATTAAAAACGCAAACAAGTTTGTAAAACAAATATAAAAGTTGTTATACATACACAAATATACGAAATTAAACCATACGAAATCCACAACTAGGATGTTTTTTGACACTAAAACCATACGAAATCACTTATGACCACCGCGACGCACCCTTTTACCACTTCCTTTTTTACCACGAGTTTTAGGTGGAACTTCCTCATCACTTGGGGTTTCATCTACTCGTCCGGTTTCCTCCATGGCGCGACTTGAACATTCTCCTTGTTGTCGACCCCTCTTCAATTGCTTAGACCTACTTGGCTCCATCATTCTATTAGTTATAAGACCCTCTCACTCGCCGTAGAGGTAGGTTTGTTCCTTAGTCGACATCGGCTCTCCACTACGGATTTTATCCATCCATTTCTTCAACAATTTCGTACCCTTCTTCACCTGATTCCAATTTTAAGCGTAAGTAAATATATTTTCAATACTTTCAAACAACAAGGAAGTATAAGAGAAGACATTTTCTTACCACATTATCCCATAACATTTTTGCTTCTTCTCCACAAATAGGCATCTCCTTCTGAGCTCTCTTAGCATCCCTCTCCTTTTCCTTCGCTTTCGCCTTATCATTCTTAGCTTGTTCTTCTCTATTTATCACAAAACGATGACTAATTTCCTGATAAAACTCCATATAATCTTCATCACATGCATTTACATCTCCATCACAAGGTACACAATCACCTAAAGGTAAGTAGTAGATACTAACTGCATTCCAATGTCCTACCGTAGGAGTTGGTTCATGTTTTGGAAAAAAATATTTCTCGGTGTTCTTTGTTCCTTGAACCACCAAATTGAAATTTTCATTCACCACGTCGGGATCCATTTGGACACAACAAAGTTGTCTTAGTATTCTCCTTGGATTATATATTGCGTAGCCATTAGGATACCAAATTGGTCCATAGTATGCCGAGACGGTAGAGAAACCATTCATATCTTCTTCATCTACAGGGACATCATCGGGTACGGCGTATGGGTGAAATACCACATCGTTCACCGTAAGTTTATCCAATTTCTCTCTCAACGAAGTCAACTGCTCTTCTTTAGACTTCTTTTGTGCGTCCAAAAACAACCATTTTCCTGCTGTAGGTTCGTTATAGGGATAAGGTGTCTTTTCCCTAGCCAATCCCAATGAAGGGAAGTGGTAATAAATCCAAACCTATGCGAAAATACGAAAATATTAACCACATACATGATAATTGATTTGGGAGCAGAAAATTTATGCGAATAATTTGCTAACTAACAATGTAAAAGCTCACCTGAATAAGAGTTAAGTAACCTCCAATTTGAGTTGTCTTAATCCTCGACCCTTTTCTCATCTCTCCTAGAACAAAAGCAAGCACCCCAGTGGCCCAAGAGTATTGGTTAATCTCATCGAGATTCTCCAAAAGCTGTAGATAATGTGCATCCACCCTATTTCCAGAAGTCTCGGGGAAAATGATGGTTCCTAGCTGATATAACCAATAAGCGGTGACATGATGCCTAAGGGTCTCCTGGTCCATCACCAACTTTACTTTCTCCACCTTCTTTCTTGTCCCTCCAAATGCTTCCTTCAACTTTACCAACTTGAATTTCTTCACCTTCTTCTTGAACGCTCCATTTACCTCTTTTGGATTATACTCATCGCCCCATTTAGGGGACTTCACAGAACGTCTAAACTCACATTGAGCCTTTCTTGCATCCCATCCTAGACATTTTAGAGCCAATTCTTCAAGAGCTTCATAATGCATCGAGGTTTGTAGCCTTCTCGAAGACATTTACCTTCCACTGGTAATCCGGTTATTCTCGAGCAATCATCGGGAGTAATTCCCGTCTCGCCAAATGGAAGATGCATTGTATATGTCTCGGGATAGTACCTCTCGAGAAATGTGGATACGGCAACAACGTCAAAATCCGCATGTGCATACTCTATAGCTCTCCATAACACACACTGTTTCACCTTTGCTTGAAAATCGTCACACTCCAAAGATAGATCCCATTTGGACGCCTTTTGACGCCGAATAAGACGAACTGCATCATTATGATCCTACGAAAAAAACATAACACTATTAATACTTGACGAAACATGTCCCAAAAAAAAACGTTTTGTTAGGTAAAAATGAACTTAAAGAATACCTTTGTCGCATAGATCTTCGCAGCCCATGAGTGTTTGTATCCAAACAATGTGGCCCCTCCATCATTTGGAATACCATAAGTTGGGTTCACTGGTGGAAAACAAAAATTATCAGGGGGAATGTGTGAGTATCTATCACAAGGCGGCTTCCGCTTCTTTTTCTCTTTAACAGGAACTATTTCTTGCTCTTCTTCCTCTTCCTCCAATTCATCCTCTTCATCCTCTCCCTCCTCTTCTTCCTCTCCCTCTTTTTCATCATCCTTCTGTTCCTCTTGTCCTTCTCCTTCTTTCCCTTGTCCTTGTTCTTCTTCCTCTACATTCTCAACGTGTTCTATTTGTTGTTCAACCTCTTCATTTCCTTGCTCTTCTTCATCATCATTCTCTTCTTCAATAACATTATCAATTGTATTCTCCATCACCTCTTGATTGACTTCCTGTAATGATCCCCCTCCATGTTTTGCATTTTTAGTACCACGGTTTCGGAAATCCAGATGTATCCTACCGCGAGGTGTTGGAGTTCTCAAATCTTCGGCTACGTGGGGATTAGATTTTTTCCCTTTGTTCCTAATGAATGAAAACAACATTATTACCTAAACAGAATATTGTCTTATCAAATAAAGATGAACATGGGATTACATCAAACACAAAATGTTAACAGACTATGAAGTTCGGTTATCTGGTATAAGTTGCGAGGTAACCGAACTACAAGTTTGTATGTGACAGATCAAAGTTCGGTTACCACATAGAAAGTGCGAGGTAACCGAACTATATTTTATCAAAGTTCGGTTACCTATATAAATTTATCGAGGTAACCGAACTCATATTTTTCATATAAAGAAGGAGTTCGGTTACGTTATTTTTTTGCGAGCTTACCGAACTTCATAGTTCGGTTACCTTAAAATTACTAATTGGCCGAACTGTTCTTCATATTGAAAGTTCGGTTACCTATATAAATTTATCGAGGTAACCGAACTCAAATTTTTCATATAAAGAAGGAGTTCGGTTACGTTTTTTTTTTTGCGAGCTTACCGAACTTCATAGTTCGGTTACCTTAAAATTACTAATTCGCCGAACTGTTCTTCATATTCAAAGTTCGGTTACCAAATTCTAGGGTTTTAAAATTTTCTCCTAGCCGAAATCTCTACTGTAACTTTCATTTTCAGTGGTTTTTGATGATTTCTTCAACAAAAAACGATTAAAAGGAATGTGTATGATGGAAATTACCTGCGGATTTTCATTTTGATAGAATCATACTCCTTGGTTGATGTTGGATGCTTCAATTCGTCTCCCAACTTTGCTTGAAGTTGTTTATCAACTTCAAATTGATTTGGGAGATTCGCTATGCTAGCCAGACCCGGACTCAATCCGGGAATTCTTGGTGTCTGCTTAGAACGCATTGTTTTATAAAATTGATTAATCGACGATGAATTTTTTCGAATCGACGATGTATACGAAGAAGAGGAGAAGAAGAAGAAGAAGAAGAAGAAGAAGAAGAAGAGGAAGAGGAGAAGAAGAAGAAAAAAATAAAAAATATGGGTTTTAAAACTGATTTTAGGTTTTAATTTAGGGGTTAGATTAGTGGATAGTGGTTAAATTAGTGGGTTATTAGGATTAGTTATAACCTTAATTAGGATAAGGGTAGATTAGTCTTCCCTAATCTTTTAGGACACCCCTTAAAATTTTGGGTGGACATTTGAATAACAAAGTAGTCCCCCACTGTTTTAGGGTAGTCCCCAAAACATCATTCTTAAGTTAACTACATGCATATGCATGGCCGTAGCAGTGTTACGTGTATCGTCCATTACTATTAGAATTATCAAATAAAGGATGATGTCATTATGTTCTTGGTTGTTTAACTTTGTTTTTGAAAGCAGATTATTAGATAATAATAATCATCAAAATAGCTTAATTTTGATGGACCTCGTTAACCCTAAGCAAATGAAAAACGCATCGTGGTAGACTAACTAAAGGGGTGATCGTATGGCTGAGCGGCAAAGTGATGATAGTCCCTCGTCTCTTAATAACAACCACCAAGCCTTGATCATCCCCTATGGCAATCTAAGACATTTGCTCGCTGAATTGAAGAAAACGGTCAAATGGGTAGCTTAACAGTGACTTGTTCAACTTAAACTTCAAAAGTCCCTCTCTCCAAAACACTCTCTGCAACTAAACCCTAGCCGCCGCATAACTTCAATTCTGCTCAGATCGGCTCCAACTTCATCCACAACCTCTCCATCTCTCTTTTCTACTGTATTACGTTTTAGGGCTAGTTTTTTCTTTCTTTTTTCGATTTTCTTTAGATTTATCTTGTATTTGAACTTGAAGCTTTACTTTGTTTGTTTTGAAATTATTTCAGCAATTCTTAGGATCTTTCTTGTTTTGATAAGATTGGTGAGTACTATGGGGGTTTATCTCCGATCTGCTTCACTCTTCTTCACCAAAAACACCCAAATCACAGTAACCCCAAAGACACAAAAGTTTCAATATCAACAGGAAGACAACAGTTTCATTCTCTTTTCAAAAGAGATAGATCTCAATGAAGGTGGTAACAATCAATCAACTCTACTCCCGTTGTTTGCAGCGGTGCCGACGATTATTAGTGAGCTTCGCATGGTTTCGGCTAATCCGGTTGTGGTAGTAGTGGAAATATTAAAACTCTCAGATGAACAGATGGTTAAAGTCCAGTTTGTTCTCCCTATCAAATCTTTTCGCCTTCCGTTGCTTGTAACGGCGCCGTTGATGGAAATGGACTCTTCATGGATCCAGGGCATCTCGGTGGTAACGGTGATATTTAGATATTCCGGTCAAAAATCGATGTGTAACTCGTTTAATTGTAGTAGTACTCTTTGTAACCGTTTCGGTCACTTGTAACAGTTCCGGTCGTCTTAATCCGACAACGCTATGAGGGTTACCTCTTTTCCTAAAAAAAAAAAAAAACAGTGACTTGTTGAACATAGGGTTCTTAAACTTGCAGTCTCTGAGTTTGAGACCATTTTGTTGGTTCGATAACTTAGATATTAGTATCCAATTCAGACCCTTACAGTGTACGTACGTTTTTATGCATTATCCTTGTCCAAAGTCCTTGCACATGTAAACTTGTTCCCAAAAGTTGCAGTCCCCATACTTTACTAAATCAGCTTTGAATTACTACCGGTACTACGTATTAATGTTTTTCACTTCACCAACAACTTTTTTCAACCACTTCAGAGCACATTCATTCACATTTAAGTAGATCTCATTTCCCACTTCCTTCACCTCCCGATCCCATGTCCAACTACTTATATTTAATGTAACACCGTGTTTGTTTACTCCTGACTCATCTGAGTCATCTAGATCTGACTGAAATCATCCGACTTGAGTCATATCTGACTTAAATCATCCGACTTGAATCAGATCTGACTCAACTGACTCTAAAATATATGAGTCAGTGGATTGATCCTATGAGTCAGGGATATTTTGTTACCTGACTCAAACGGATCCGAATCAGGAGTTAGGTCTGAATCAAAAGTCGAGTCAGATCTGATTCAAAATGGTAAACAAACAATCTGACATCCGACTCGCAACGAGTCAGGAGTTGACTCAAATCCAGATCGCAAATCAGATGCAAACAAACATGGTGTTAGTCATTGGCTCTATTAGGCTTTGTTTTTCTTCGTACTAATAGCAATAGTGATCCTTAATGAATCGACCAACAAACTAGAAATCACTTTTGCATTGGTGGGATTAAGTGGCAGGGCCTAATACTCTGACATTGACTCACCCATTTATATGTGTCGATCAATGTATCATGAATAACCACCTCCAAGGGACAGTTGTGAGTCTTTTGACATGACCGGCAAAGTTGAGTATGTATATAAATACACCAGTGAGTCAGTCTGATAACCATTCTTTTATCAAGTAATGGCTTCTTCTACTGCAGTCACTCTCATCTTCTTCTTCTTTTTCTTTATCTTTTTCATCTCATCAACATCAACATTTGCCAGTACTACTGTTCCAGGTCGCCGGGTTTCGAAGATATACGCATTCGGAGATTCTTACACGGATACCGGAAACACAAAATCAGGGCCTGACGGACCAGATGGTTTCAACCATGTATCAAGTCCACCATATGGCATGACATTTTTTCATAAACCAACTAATCGATATTCTGATGGTCGACTAGTTATCGATTTCATTACCGAGTTTCTTTCTCTACCGTATTTAACACCTTACTTAAACCGTGATAAATCCGATACATCTCATGGTATTAACTTTGCAGTTGCCGGATCTACTGCTACTGATCAAAATTTCTTTGTTAAACAAAATGTCACTTTTTACGTTCCGAATGCTTCCATAAATGTTCAACTGGGTTGGTTCAAAATTTTCTTGGAAAGTCATGGATGCCGTCGACAGGTTATTAATAATAAAATGACCATGTCCAAGGAATGCACTGGTTTAATGGACAATGCATTGTTTTGGGTTGGTGAGATCGGAGCTAACGATTACGCGTATATCATCGGTTCTTCGGTTACCAGAGAAACCATTCAAACACTTGCTGTTAGCAGAGTCACCGGAGTTCTAAAGGTAATTAATTAAATCATCAGTAATTCTTGTTTGTTGTTTAGTCATTCTTGATTAATATTTTGTGAATATGCACTGAGTACTGTTTTTCTTCTACCTATTAGGAATTGCTGGAGATGGGTGCTAAAAATGTAGTGGTGGAAGGTTTGCCGCCAACTGGATGTTTGCCGTTAGCGCTGACACTAGCACCGACAGATGATAGAGATGATATAGGCTGTGTAGGAAGTGCAAACAAGCAATCCTACAACCACAACACCCAGCTCCAAGCAAATCTTGGATACCTGCAAAAGCAATACCCACAATCCATGATATCTTATGCTGATTACTTTGCGGCTTACCGGACGGTCATGAAGAACAGTAAGAAGTATGGGTTTAAGGAACCATTCAAATCATGCTGTGGATCAGGTGCCGAACCTTATAATTTTGATTTGTTTGCGCCATGTGGATCACCATCTGCATCAAAAGCTTGTAAACACCCATCTCAGTATATCAACTGGGATGGTGTTCATTTAACTGAAGGCATGTATAAGGTGGTGGCTGAAATGTTCATCCATGGTGGATATATGCGTCCATCACTCTTTTGATATTATGTGAGGTACCAAATTCCTAAAGGATATATACTAGCTAGTTCTCTGTTTCTGTTAAGGGCTTAAAGGAATGTTTACATCCTGATTACACCCACTTTGATGCTAAAAAAGATTTGATTACTCGTTTATTATATGCATAATATTAAGAGTTAAAAGAGATGCGGCAAATAACACAAAACGATATTTACTGAAACTTTAAGCAACTAGAAATCAACTGGAAGACTAGTTAAGAAAGCTAAGCCCTGCGGGGATGTGGATTTTCCGAACAAGGAACACCATTTAGGCAACTTACTAAGAACTCTTTCAGCTTTAGGTGTCCATCTATCCACATCAGTTCGTAGTTTCAACAGAGGACTTTTGCTATCCCCTTTGGTTTGAGTAGACCGTGTAGAATTCTGGGACCAGAAGAGACTAAAATCAAACTTTGTAGGAGAATTCTTCCCTCCTGAGAACTGAACAATGTGCCATCCATCAACACCTCCACTGTTGCCGATCTGAACCAACTCTTTTGAATTTACTGGGATACAAATGAAAAGAGAAGAATCAGTTTATAAATTTTTTCTTCTGTTTCTTCAATTGGATGTTTTTATGTATATACCTTCACGTCTTTCGGGTAAATAATATGGTAAAGCTTAGGTTTGCCTTTAATATCACTACATACGAACTAGAACTTCGAAAAATATTTTCACAGAGAAGTTATGCTTACCTTCAATTTTGAAGTCATCAATTTCATTAGTATTGATTGCAAGAATCCATCGTGTAGACAATTTTGTATCTATTGAAACCTCTGTTATGGTCTCATCTTTCACCCTATCGTTTTTAGCTTTTATTGTGGGGATTTCCGACTCACTCCAACCTTTTTCAGTGTCCTTGGAACTCCAGCAACCATAGTTAACGGTAAAAGCAACAAAATCAGTCACCTTTGCTTTTCCACAAACAAATCCCTCATCATTTAGATGTTCAAGTTCCTTGACCAACTTGCCAGGAGTCTGAGAGAACATGGAAATATACGAGTTTTGTGTAGGGGTATCTCCATGCGTTCCTGTTGAATCCACAACATGCACTACCTGTAAATTATATGATATTAGTAAGTCACCGGCAAATTCCAAGTTGGTTTCCCGATTTTGCTTATTAACGAATCTCATGCAGCAAAGGGAAAGAATGCAAGTATGCAACTCACAAAATGGAAGTACTTAAACCAATAGGCCTACGCTAAATGGATCACTATAGGTTACTCTCGAGACCCCAAAGAATACTTACATTAACAGTTCGAGCAACATCTTCAGTAAATGGAGGTATGGTACCAGACAAAACCCCAGCGAGTGTGAGACCAAATAGAGCAAATGATGCAAATACTACCAACCTTTTTGGACCTACATACGTAAATTGTATACATAGGATGAGTTACCAATTATAAAGGATAACTAGTCTAAATCAACTTTCTAGTAAAGAAAAGAAAATACGTAATTAAGATGATTAATAATAATGAAGTGCATGTCGAGATTATCAGAAGATAGCCACTGCAACTGAGACGAAATACAGACCTGAAAGGTGAAAATATGAAAGAAGATACACTAGAGTTAGGCAGACAACTGTTGCAACAAAGACCGCAACCATTACATTTCCTAACCACTCAGGTGTGTTACCAGGGTTCCTGCACAGCAATGCAAAACGTGGTTTAGCACGGGTATCTTAGTAGCACCTAGATTAAGGAAGGGATCTCTGAAATGAACTTCAGAATAAATTGTCTCTAGAATTCATTTTGTCCTTAAATGCTATAAGCATGCCTTACCTTTCTAATCGAACTATCATACCAGTTATTGTCCCTGTCAACCGAATAAACGTTCCAGAAGAAATTAAAAGTGGCAGAGCCGAACCCAGCACCAAGGTTGCAATTTTTAAAGGCTTCGGGGATCTTGCTTTAGTTAATGTTGCTTCAAGGAAGCCAACTACAAATTCCAGACAAGATAATTCGGTTAATTATAACATGTATAATATAATATAATGGATGCTAAACCAAACAAGTGACTGAAGAAAAATGGAGAAATGACTTACATGCAAAAGCAGGAGAGACTAACCAAAGAAACGCTATATAGGAAGATCCAACTTTATAAAAGTTTCCTGCCATTAGAATAAGAAGCCACTGCAGGAAACCGGATTTATATATCCATCTCTCAGCCTCTAAATTGATTCTATCAGCTTGAACAACGGATGATCTATTCTGGTCTCTCTTTGTAGAAGCACTCTTCAAAAACTTGACAAGCAAAAGATAACCGATATGTTGACCAGTTAGTGCCCCAAGAACAGCTGGTGCAGCAAACAAACCGATAACTACCCAGGGGTTGGCAATGTAGGGTGCTGGTGATGAACAGATGAGAGGTAGAACAAACGCAACAAGAAGAGAAAATCCCAGTGAGAATACCCACATGAGAAGAACACTTAATAATGATAATCCCAGAGATCCAGCAGCGGGATAACCACCCATAGACACTGATGTTGCCCATATAAGAATCGACTGCAATACCACTGAATTTTGTAGCATAGTTGCTAGACGTTGACGATACACAACCATGTATGAACCCTGTGAAGTTTTCGTCATATACAGTAAGATAATATTAATTTATTTTAGTAACTTTCATATAAGAAAAGTTCTAAATGTAAACACGGTTTGGAACAGCAGTTGTAATACCAGAATGTCAAAAAATATAGCCTGATCTTCTCTTGTATCTTTCCCAGTTTCCACAATCTTCTCTTTCGGAATATTAGATGACCCAGCAGTCTCAAGCAGAAAGGCAAGTATATTCTCTCCAAGGTGTTGAAGGGAACCCGGCTTGAGAAGCTCTATTTTGTCATTCTGCAGTTTAGAAACTTTTGGTATATGATTTGAACTTAGAACACATAACAAATGAACAATATAGGTAACTACTTCTAGAGAATCATATTGATGTCAGTAATCGGGTAGAAATAAGTAAAAGAAAATACAGCTCATTGTTCAGCCGTCAGACGCATTAAGTTTTGATGTTCAAACTTATCACCAGATAAGAACGAGGAAACTGGTAAAAGCACTGATATGTAGAGACAAACAACCACTAGAACAACAAACCGTAGTATGGTATACAGCACCGTTATCTGTGAACGCAAAATCGAGCCCAGAAAGACCAGCAACTTCTTGGTAGATTTGGAAGTCTGTCGCAGATTTAATCACCCCAGAATAATAGAGATCCTGCAAGACTATAGAACTTGGGTGAACTGATACACCTAAACAAAAAATTTATTCGATGACAATGGATATGATTTTGTAGTGCTATATATATTGAATATTTGAATTTTTCAAACATCAATAATAGTAAAACTTATAAATTGCTTGGGTTTGTTGGACTTTGGAAAGAATGATAGGTGAAGAAGATAAGAAATGGAACAGAAACCATCACTAACCTGTGCAATGATTTGTGCAGCTGGATACTTTGCTACCTTGGCAAAGCTTTCAATAGCCCATGGATCAGGACCACTCTGTTATCATGCTTAGGATTAATCTCAGTAAGAAAGAGGGTAAACAAAACGATCAAAACACAAAGAGTACATAGGAGATAGATGAGTCATGGTTAGCCTCTCACAATATTAAACTTGTTACGACTGCTACTTGACTTTACACATAGTAGCAGATCGTATAGTTAACTATATGTGTAAGACTACCACCTAATCCCTCCAAAACTAGAAATGGTTGAACCTGAAATATGCTGGACTTCCCTCCAATTCCCATGGCCTCCAAGTCAACAGCCAAACGAACGCTACTACTCCAAGGATGCTGCACATAAATTCGCTTGTTAGAAACTAAGTGTCCTGCAAGGATCAGTGATAAACCCACACTTTGTTCTTAATAAGGTATACAATGAGTATCGCTGATTCAGGATGGAAATCAGATGTATGATTGTAACAAGTCGGATTGAGCAAATTCCACTGGAAAATGATTTGTAATTTTTTTATCAAAGTCCACGACTAGATGTCATTCCTTATGACCTATTTTCAAAACGATATTTTTACATGAATCTGATGTTCCAAACCTGAGTTATAAAGCTATGAGCACCATTAAGACCCTCTTCCTCCCCGGTGTTAAACAGAAATATAATAGCATTCTTAAATCCACCCCATTGAGAAACTCCTCGAGCAAGCTCCAACATAATACCCACACAGGAACTGCAGTCCCCAGCTCCTCCCCTAAAAATACACTCAAATTACAATGTCCATTAAATTTTATAATGGCTACATAACAAACACAAAAGCTATCTTACTTGATGGAATAAACTACCAATCACAATAGCGAAAAGAGTACGGAGAGCATACGTTGAGTAAACAGTGTCGATATGTGAAGAAACCAAAATTGCATTTTCTTCTGCTTCAGATGAATACTTTGGCAAAATTCTTACCACTACATGTTTCAAATCTGCATACACAAGTGTTCTCCCTATGAACAATCCTTTTTTAAGATCATTATTTGAACCAGATTCTACATGG
This sequence comes from Papaver atlanticum, assembly GCA_023531105.1. Classification (NCBI taxonomy): domain Eukaryota; kingdom Viridiplantae; phylum Streptophyta; class Magnoliopsida; order Ranunculales; family Papaveraceae; genus Papaver; species Papaver atlanticum. Next base: position 1,603,658 of record JAJJMB010016078.1, read on the forward strand.
AACAAATCCACTTGAACTTCAACCTCCCAATGAGCTGACTTTTTAATCTTTTCTGTTTCTGTCAAAACATACTGTATACATATAGTAAATCAAAATCATCAAAAAAACAAAGACCCCATTACTGAATTCAAACTCAAAAACTATTTCAACCAGCAATCAAGTCATTCAAAGCCAATAAAACTTGTACTATTCTCTCATAATTGACTTAAACTTTTTAAGCAAAATTAGGTTAAACAGAAACAAGCGCATCACATAATTTGAAAACTGATTGAACTAACAATATTACTGAAATCAAAGAAACCCTTAGTTATATTACCTGTAGAGCAAGATCAAGAGCATCAGAACCAACAGGATGAGGACCAAAATCAGCTAAAGACTTTAAATGTTTGACTGCCAGTTCTTCAGAAAACCCTCTTTTACCAGCTTGTTTAAGACTAAGTGGTCTAGGTAATACATCAAATTGATAATGATGAACTGCCCATGAACTATATGTGAATACACACAGTAATGATATCCATACAAGTGATGATCTTTTGTATGGAAGACTTTCTGTTTTCGATTTAACTTTAATCTTATCATCGATACTTTTTGATGGTAAATCAACTTTCTCTTCGCTTTCAGATGATGTTTTTGATGAAGAATTGGGTTTTTTTCGAGGTGCCATTGTCGGATTTTGGAACCTAAGAACTCGACTGTTTTTAGTATTATTAAACTGGTCGAACTTGAAGAATTGATGTAGTACTACTGAAAGTCTGAAAGTGTTGTTGGATTCGGATTGAGTCAGATAACTGACTTGGGAAAGTGTGATGTCACTGACTCATGAAAAACGAGGGTGGAAATAACGGACTAACAGTAATGGGGTGGATGATATTCGCAGTTTAGAATTCGTTATGGGGTGATGTCAACTGGGTTTGATTTTCCATTTATTTTGGGTTTCTTAGAACCGTATTGCCCTTGATTAATCCGTGCTAATAAATTTTACAGGTGTGAGTCCAACGCTCAGATCGTAAAAGACGAGTAAATTCTAAATCAGATTGTAATAGACGAGTAAAATATTGAGCTGGGTGAAATGGACGAGAAAAAAATAAAATTAATCTGACTAATATCATACTCGTGATATCAATATTTCAGTACCACCACCACCATAAACACCAACCCTACTTGATATCAATCGACACCACCACCACTAACGTAAAACCCTATCGCTATAAAAGTTTTATAATGCCTTATTTACTATTATTTTTCAATCTCATCAATATATAAGAACAAGAAACTGAATTAGGTCTTGAATCATCAACATGACTTTTGATAATCATAAACCACGTAAGTTTCCTAAACCTAAGTTCTTTTTTAATTAAATTTTCAAAACGACATGGTTGTAAATCTAGTTTATATTGGTTGAACATTTAATCTTAGTTACTGATGTATTGTACACACTAGTTTGTATAATAGGTTTTCACCTTAGTCTAGATACATATGGGTTATGTAGAGTTGAATTTGGTTACGCTCATGTTTGAACCAGGATGAAATTAGTTTCATTACGTTTTAAATTTCATTGAATTTGGTTCACCAATTTCTTAAACCATGATAAAACTGTTTTCATCATGTTTTCGATTGGGTTGAATTTACCAATATCTAAACTAGAATGAAATTGGTTTCATCCGGTTTTAGAATTGTTTGAACTTGGTTTCACCCATGTTTAACCTAGGATGAAATTGATTTCATCATATTTTAAATTGGATTGAATTTGATTTCACTCATGTCTAAACTAGGATGAAATTGATTTCATCCGGTTTTGGAATTGTTTGAATTTGGTTTCACACATGTTTAAATTAGGATGAAGCTAGTTTTATGTTTAGATTTAAATGAAACTGGTTGCATTCCTGTTTAAATTGGTTTATATTTGATATTCATGTATTCTTATCATCAAAGTTGTTTCATATTCCTGTAATTATTGATTTTGATGTCATAAAGTAAGTGTTGTTTGGTTCATTGTCTATTCATAAGAGTGTTGGTGCTCTTTAAATTTTTACCATGCCATGGATGTTAGGACAAACACAATTACACAATGCAATTTCATTTTGCATCGCCATCCATAAGAGTGTTAGTTTTTTTCATTCCGGATACACTTTTGCATCACCATCCATAGAAAAAAAGAATCATTCATTTTGACCAATTCTTGGATAATAATTAGTTGTAGATATAAGTTATCCCCTACTTGGTTGTCCACATATAATGCAAACTTGTCAAAACATTACACTGTTAGGCCTGGATACACACATGCATTAACCTATACAATCCAAGTGATTACTAGTTTTTGCAGCGTCTAAATCAAGTAAAGGTTTTTCTCTTATTTTTGTTTTTGAGGGTGTCATAGGTTTAAACTAAGTTGAAACTAGTTCCATCTTTAAATTAGGTTTAATACGGTTTCACCCATGTTTAAACTAGTTTCATACTCTTTTAGATCGGGTTACAACTGGTTTCATCTTGTTTTATCATAGTTATTGTAGTAGAATCGTGTTTTCTATCAAGTAAACTGAAATCCAGTGCCATGTCTTATACCCTTAGTTTAGTAGTTTTATCCCTTAAAACATACTACAACTTTTACTTTTCTTATGTGTCATGCAGACTAGTTGATTTTTGTATAAGTACATTGTTGGGTTTTCTACGATACAATCTCAGCCTTTGTAGGTTGGGATGACTGTGGGGTCTGAGCTTTAACTACCCAAACTTCAATATCAATTTCTTGCAAATGAACCAGGTACGCTAATCATGTAACTTGTTGTTGATGGTGGTTTTTAGTATAGGGCGAAAACTGTAAAAGTCTGCCTACCTGACCCAGCATCAGAAGTAGTAGACCTTGATATGTCTATATTCCGCAAGGAATTTGAAGAATATATCAGAATCTGATGAGTGTCTATGTCTCTCTTCATATTATATTGAAACTCAATCTCCTAGATGAATTGTTCACTAGTATAGAGCCTAATGAGTATTTAAGCTCCTAGTTGCATTACTCACTAATGTCGGAGCCTGCCGAGTATTCATTCCATGCTATGTTCCCAGCCGAACTCTTGATTTTAACATGACATGACAATTAATGTTCGCTCGCAACTGAGCAGCATGAATTTCCCGAAGTGTCATGATTAAGATATGCATGGAAATACTCAATTAGGGGCACGCAAAGTTATGATGCCCTCTGAAACATAATTAGTGATTTTGTATGAGAACACAAAATTCACCAAAAAATTGATTGGTTTTGTGGCAACCCGCAAAATTCAGTCCTTTAACCTAATTTTATCAATTTGTAAAAATTAGGTTTTTTGCACCCTGCGTGATAATTCGAACCCTATTGGTTGAAATTAATCCTAGATACACTAGGAAATTAATCCTCCATGGAGCTAGTAGGAGCAAAGTCCTACCAGAAATCAGAAAATGAGAAATAAAGAGGAGCTGCGGCAAATAGGAGCAACAGCAAGAGGAGGCGTGGCCGCGCCATTTGGCCTACCGATTCGCCTCAGCAGGCGCCACCTGTGGCCGGCCGGCCATACTCCATGTTGCTGCTTGCCACCCCTTTCCCATCGACCAATCAGATCGCTTTAAACCCGACACACGTACTTTTAAATAAAGTTGGAAGTTGGTTGGTCGACGTGCCTAATTCCTTAAGGAATCTAATCTAGGATGCCCATGTTAGTCTCAAAAAATGATCACAACCGCACATTTTGGCCAGTCGATTTATCAAGCTTTGCCGCTTCCTGAAGCGACCGGACAAGCACCACCATACCGCGGCCACATAGCCGCACGCGCCACTTAGGGTTTCGACATGCCAAACCCTAATTTGGTCGGGACCACTATGCCGTCCCATGTCAAATAATACCACCTAGGCATTAAGTTTGATACAGCAACTAGAAGCCAATATCGTTAAGTCATATTTGGATCTAACACCAATATGCCAAGATATAATGGACGCAGCTATGCCACTATGCCACTGGCAGGCGCCACTACGCCATTGTAGCGCCGTTACGCGACTATGCTACTTGTTATTTTTACCGCTTTATGCGGGCCATGAACACGCCATGCTAAGGCTACGAATCAGACGGCCTAACCCTTATTTTAGGAAGCCAACGAGTTGTGGCCATGATCAACGGCCACCCCCTTTTCCATAACGAGTTGTGGCCATGATCAACGGCCACCCCTTTTCCATAATGAATTGTGGCCATGATCAACGGCCACTCCTCTTCCATAAGGAACAATCGGCCACGCCGCGGCCTACCCATATGGCTTCTAAACGATCACCCAAATATTGGACGAACAACTGGGAGCATTTGGTAAACAATTTTAGTATGAGCTACATTCCAAAAGTTTCGTATGGATGTCTAGCATAACATACTAAAAAATCACATCAATTGGATTAACGAGCTAAGATACAGCTTAAAAGGAGAGCTAGGTCATGGCTGAAAACTGACAGAATTCCTCCTGAATTCTTCCTGAGTTTTCACTGTCGGGCTGTTTTCACCTCTTAACGAGCTCAAAACCTAAATATTCCCTCGTTGGGAGATAGGAAATTCTTTTCTGATATGAATGGAGGGGCGGATCGTCAAAATCCGAGTTCCTATGAGAATTCTACAGCAGTTTTAGTGAGGGTCTCACATCTGAATTTTATGATTAAGAAATTTCATGAATTAGCACAAACTTCTGCAAATCATCTCAGCCATCCAACTTGGCTAGCCAACTTAACCGGTTTAGATTTAATTTGGGCCAACCAATAGGATGTCAAAATGGCTACCAGCCACCAATCTCCTATAGGGACCGATCACCACATCTTTAATGTACATAGATAGCTCCTGGAAGCTAATCACACATGACCACCCGCCATCTAGCTTGCGCGTGATTGGTAAGAATAACTAGGTCTTGAAAACAAGACCCGTTCAGCAGCCTGCTGCATATTTTCCACAAAAATACTCTAGACATCAAACATGTCACAAACTGGGGGATGTTCATCAGGTTATTGGTCTGGCGGTCTACAGCGTTCGGCGTGCAACACGCCTATTACAAGAAAGTATCAGTTAGCGATGATAGAGAAGTAGTGGGAAGAAACCACCCATTCTTCCCCTCATAGTGGAGACGTGGTTTTCACCATCCTGCACGATCCCACTCCTCCATCACTCAACTATTCCCAGTTCCTATGAGATCAGTGTGCGTGCAACTATGATTGATATAAATAGGTTTTCAACCTATTTCAACCAACAACAGAGTTTTGGTTAACAACACAGTATCCAGAAAATCATCAAAGAACTGATAGCTTACATTCTGCAAGCCAGTTCCATATTCCGATACAAGTCATAAAATAGCCACACCTTCATAGTTAACCATTCTGATCTCAACACCTTCTTCGCTTCCCTCCCTAAGATCAACCCTTCTCCTTCACTTTGTGACCGAAGCAAGACTGGAATGGCCATTTCTTGGTTTAGGCCAGGATTGTACAGATTGATCTCTCGAGTCTAAAGTACTCCCATGCAGTGCATTTGTTTGGGGGTTTGGATTCGTTTCTCATCAACACACCCAAATTTACCAAAACCAACAGAATCAGTTTTTACCCCAAAACAACTGGCGACCACAGTGGGAGATTAATCTCTCGGTTGCAAAAATCATTTTCCCAATTTCATTTTCAATTTCCTAAATTTCTCAAGATGGATGATCTTAGGAATGGTTCAGAAACCCTCAATCCCAATTTTACTTCTCCTAACACTGACAATACTTCACATGTTATTCCTGAATTCGTTCTTTCATTCAAAACCCTTGTCGAGGCTATAGAGTCTCAATATTTAAAACTATTCGCGATTTAACGAAAATCCTAAATGATATTGTCAGGAATCAAGCTACTATTGTCAGGATGTAATACGAAGTATTTACGCTTTTGAAAGTCCTCACGGATCAACTATCAAAGGAACCAACACGTATTCATTCTGGAGGAAACACTATCGACAATTCATTTTGGATCAATACTGATGGTAGTAGTCCTTCTTACAAGATTCATATTCCTATTCATGGTAGGGAAGATGAAGCCCATGGTCACGTTGAATGGAAAGGTAGCCACCAACCTAACTTATCTGCTCATGAAGATCAAGAGATGTTTCCTCAAACTCAGAAAGAAGACTCGTGGGATTTATCACGTTCTCATCAGAGTCCTTGCAATGAAAAGGTGATTTCATTATATGAGTCCTTCTTTGAAAATATCAATTCCCATATTGCATCAGAAGCTGCTAAGAGATCCGTTGCTGCTTTACTCAGCCGATCCGAACCGTCCCAAGATGAAGAAACTCGTAAAGATGTTCAGGAAAGAAGGCGTCCTTCCAATAAAAGATCCAGCCTCCATACAATCACTAGTGAGGGTGGAAAGAGAAGGCATCTGGGGAACGACTATCAACAACCTAAACGTGCGGCACCAGCGCAACAGACAACTCAAACCCGGAAGGCTGTGCCTAAGACGCCTGCACAACAACAAGAAACTGGAGAGGTTGCTCTAAACTTCCCGTTTCTGATTGAAGAGGTAATCGAACTCCTAGAAGCATGGATTCAAGATGATGATATTAAGCTACCTCCTCTCAGACGTCCATTAACCGAGGAAGACATGGAAAATCCCAAATATTGCCATTACCATAGGTTCGTCAATCACCCAACCGGTGACTACAATAAATTGAAGCGCATTTTCAAGAGGAAGGTGGATGCAGGAGAACTCCAATTAGGCACTGAAGGAGTTTAAAGAGATCCTCTTCCCGTCAGGAGATGCATGATTTCTTGGGACTCCGTCCAAAAACCGTACAGTCCATGATGGAGCATTTATGTGAGATTTTGTATTTTTCCAAGGCGCGGCGTCAAGACATATTTGCAACCTTCGACTGCGTTGTATCAGGCAAGCAACAATAGGCGAGCTTCCGCACCCAGGGAAACAGGAAGGAGCAGCTTCACCGAAAATAAACGAGGGGAAATAATAGAAGGAGAAATAAAACTCACGTATGTAAGTTATGTGAAAGGAAGAAACTCATCCTTTGGGTCATAGCGGACAATCAAAGCCTTTTAATGTTTGTGGTCGTGGCTAGCATCACCGCCTATGCTCACCTAAAGCTCATGGACGTAGCTACCACTACTTATGCTTATTCGCTTATCCAAGATTCATGGCCGTGGTTACCAAAGCCTATGATCACCATAACCACGCCTCTCCCTGCCGTGCTTGTAGCCACCACTCATCCCTGCCAAGATTTGTGCCTTAGTCACCGCTCCTCCCTGTCAAGGATAGTGACCGTAGCCATCCAGGCTCCAGCCAACCTGTTTTGTTCCCACGAAAACGCAGTCTCTTTTGATCACAGTTTCTTCCAAGAACCATTGCTTCTCGTTTGTTGATACCATCCAGAGCTTCACCATAACAACAACGACTACGGATAAAGGTAATCCGAACTTCTGCATATTTTATTTTCCCATGGAGGAAGTAATAGAGTCACCAGTACGGATGCAAGATAATGATGTCTTTATCATGGTCAACCCACCGACCATACAAGATAGAATCACGTAAACCACACTTGGGGACTGAGGTTCAACACGGAATCCCTTCACTGTCAAGGACCTCTTCAACTCAGAAGAGACGGTCAACCAAGAAATCGTGATAAGGTCACCACTCTTCAAAGATGTAGCGTGAGGATATCATCACCCCCTTGTCTGGAAGGCGCGTGACTAACAAACAGAATTTGGCTCAACCATCCATAAGCGTTGTTGTCAGTGAAGAATTAAAGAGGAAAGTCGCGCCTCATCAAGCCACATATACCAACCGCATCATGCCTGCCACATCACCTAATCAGAACTCAGTGCCTCCTACCCAAGGACTGCACGAAGCTGCGCATCGAAAACCATATCGCCGACAAAGTAAGATTCGGTGTTTCTAGATTTCCAATTTCGTATGGAAGGGGTGCATGGGCTGCCAAAAGTTTGGATACAATACAGATCTATCAAGTGCGACTCTCGCCCATTGATCAACAAGTGACGAATTCAAAGGATTGCCGCCTTCGTCAGTTCGTCAACCACTTTACCAGCAAATGAAATGGAAGTACATCTTTCAGGAGAAAATAGGCTCAGGATAATTACACCTGGGGACTGCTAGCACATGATTCCTTCACGTCCCTCAACCAGGTTATTTTTTATATCAGTATCATCACTGTCAAAGCTTTACGAGCCGCAGGAATTTTTCAACATGAAGACGTACACGTACATCGAAGATTCCAAAAGTACGCCGCAGAGATATTTTCACATATCCGGCCACGCCATCGGATCTAGCACGCATCTACAACTCCTTGCAAGAACGCATTATATTCCCAAGCCGGCTCAAAAAGTACAGCTCTAGTAACCAAACAGAAGTGTAACTGGGGACTACTCATTGCATCCCATTCCATACAACATGCAATCCAAGATTCAGAAGATGATTCAAAGGATGTCGCTTGGAACGAATTCCTTGAAGACTTGATAGTAGCACGTCGTCAATGGAACGTCTATCAGTTTGTCTACTTCACTCAACGGCTCCGTAAGATTTCCCATACAAGCCTTCTAAGCATATCATCATCGCATTCAGAAAGGAAATAATAGGCCTATGAGCTAAAGAGTCAGAATAAATACAATTTCGTTCCAGTCAATGCTCAGGAGTTTAAAGAACATTTTAATTGCGACTCAGCATTCCATACACCAAACAACTTAAAGTCAAGGCCTCTTGAAATTGAGCGCAATGGAGTTTGGTAAATTTTGAAACCCACTGGAGAGGTTGGATGCTCATTTTCTGGAGACAGAACCTTATTACACATTCCGGAGAGGATCGATGGAGTTCACTCAGAATTTGATGAAATTTCAAAACCATGGAAGTTATACGTACAACTAAAGTTCATACTTGCAAAAAGAAGAAAGAACAAGATGTACTTACCTTGCTTCCGACGATTGGCACGCTCGTGATGGAGATGCTAATAGTGACGAAGAGGAGCCGGCTGCTACAGACGAAAGCACAGAGCCAGATGAGCAACAAAAATGGAAGAGGGTTGATACCCCATTTTATATGAACAGCGTTTCCAGAAGAATAAATCCTTTTTGCTCCATGAACGGGAATAGATGGTTGGGCCCATAGCACTCATGCCCCATAGCCAAGCTAGCAACACACTACTACGAAGACCACTAGCCGTGCGGTCCCATTGCTAAAGGATGATTAGAATTTTCCTGGTAATATCTACCTGCTTTATCTTTTCAATTTTAATTTCATCTGTCACCATCTAATGCTTACCACGCAACAATGTCACTGTTACATGCTAAGCAGGAAACTTAATATTGATGGTGGTTTTTAGTATAGGGCGAAAACTGTAAAAGTCTGCCTACCTGACCCAGCATAAGAAGTAGTAGACCTTGATATGTCTATATTCCGCAAGGAATTTGAAAAATATATCAGAATCTGATGAGTGCCTATGTCTCTCTTCATATTATATTGAAACTCAAGCTCCTAGATGAATTGTTCACTAGTATAGAACCTAATGAGTATTTAAGCTCCTAGTTGCATTACTCACTAATGTCGGAGCCTGCCGAGTATTCATTCCATTCTATGTTCCCATCCGAACTCTTGATTTTTGCATGACATGACAATTAATATTCGCTCGCAACTGAGCAGCATGAATTTCCCGAAGTGTAAGGATTAAGATATGCATGGAAATACTCAATTAGGGGCACGCAAAGTTATGATGCCCTCTGAAACGTAATTAGTGATTTTGTATGAGCACACAAAATTCACCAAAAAATTGATTGGTTTTGTGGCAACCCGCAAAATTCAGTCCTTTAACCTAATTTTATCAATTTGCAAAAAATAGGTTTTTTGCGCCCTGCGTGATAATTCGAATCCTATTGTTCGAAACTAATCCTAGATACACTAGGAAATTAATCCGCCATGGAGCAAGTAGGAGCAAAGTCCTACCTTAAATAAGAAAACAAGAAATAAAGAGGAGCTGCGGCAAATAAGAGCAACAGCAAGAGGAGGCGTGGCCGCGCTATTTTGCCGACCGATTCGCCTCAGCAGGCACCACCTGTGGTCGGCCGGCCACACTCCATGTTGCTGCTTGCCACCCCTTTCCCATCGACCAATCAGATCGTTTTAAACCCGCCACGCGTACTTTTAAATAAAGTTCGAAGTTGGATGGTCGACGCGCCTAATTCCTTAAGGAATCTAATCTAGGCTTCCCATGTTAGTCTCAAAAAACGATCACAGCCGCACATTTTGGCCAGTCGATTTATCAAGCTTGGCCGCTTCCTGACGCGACCAGACAAGCACCACCATACCGCGGCCACATACCCGCACGCGCCACTTAGGGTTTCGACATGCCAAACCCTAATTTGGTCGGGACCACTATGTCGTCTCATGTCAAATAATACCACCTAGGCATTAAGTTTGATACAGCAACTATAAGCCAATATCGTTGAGTCATATTTGGATCTAACACCAATATGCCAAGATATAGTGGCTGCAGCTACGCCACTATGCCACTGGCAGGTGCCACTACACCATTGTTGCGCCGTTATACTATTATGCTACTTGTTATTTTTACTTCTTTATGCGGGCTATGAACGCGCCATGCTAAGGCTACGAATCGGCCGTCCTAACCCTTATTTTAGGACGCCAACGAGCTGTGGACATGATCAACGGACACCCCCTTTTCCACAACGAGCTGTGGCCATGATCAACGGCCACCCCTTTTCCATAACGAGTTGTGGCCATGATCAACGGCCACCCCTCTTCCATAAGGAACAATCGGCCACGCCACGGCCTACCCATATGGCTTCTAAACGATCACCCAAATATTGGATGAACAACTTGAAGCATTTGGTAAACAATTTTAGTATGAGTTACATGCAAAAAGTTTCGTATGGATGTCTAGCATAACATACTATTAAATCACATCAATCGGATTAACGAGCTAAAAGATACAGTTTAAAAGGAGAGCTAGGTCATGGCTTAAAACTGACAGAATTCCTCCTAAATTCTTCCTGAGTTTTCACTGTCGGGCTGTTTTCACCTCCTAAACGAGCTCAAAACCTAAATATTCCCTAGTAGGGAGATAGGAAATTCTTTTTTGATAAGAATGGAGGGGCGTATCGTCAAAATACGAGTTCGTATGAGAATTCTACAGCAGTTTTAGTGAGGGTCTCACATCTGAATTTTCTGATTACAAAATTTCATGAATTAGCACAAATTTCTGCAAATCATCTCTGCCATCCAACTTGGCTATCCAACTTAACCGGTTTAGATTTAATTTGGGCCAACCAATAGGATGTCAAAATGGCTACCAGCCACCATTCTCCTATAGAGACCGATCACCACATCTTTAATGTACATAGATAGCTCCTGACAGCTACTCACACATGACCACCCGCCACCTAGCTTGTGCGTGATTGGTAAGAATAACTAGGTCTTGCAAACAAGACCCATTCAGCAGCCTGCTGCATATTTTCCACGAAAATACTCGAGACATCAAACATGTCACAAACTGGGGGATGTTTATCAGGATATTGGTCTGGCGGTCTACAGCGTGTGGCGTGCAACACGCCTATTACAAGAAAGTGTCAGGAAAGGCGGGCAGTTAGTGATGATAGAGAAGTAGTGGGACGAAACCACCCAGTCTTCCCCTCATAGTGGAGACGTGGTTTTCACCATCCTGCACGATCCCACTCCTCCATCACTCAACTATTCCCAGTTCCTATGAGATCAGGGTGCGTGCAACTATGACTGATATAAATAGGTTTTCAACCTATTTCAACCAACAACAGAGTTTTGGTTAACAACACAGTATCCAAAAAATAATCAAAGAACTGATAGCTTACATTCTGCAAGTCAGTTCCATATTCTGATAAGTCATAAAATAGCCACACCTTCAGAGTTAACCATTCTGATCTCAACACCTTCTTCGCTTCCCTCCCTAAGATTAACCCTTCTCCTTCACTTTGTGACCGAAGCAAGACTGGAACGGCCATTTCTTGGTTTAGGCCAGGATTGTACAGATTGATCTCTCGAATCTAAAGTACTCTCGTGCAGTGCTTTTGTTTGTGGGTTTGGATTCGTTTCTCATCAACACACCCAAATTTACCAAAACCAGCAGAATCAGTTTTTACCCCAAAGCACTTGTTTAGGAAACTATAGGACAAGATCAGGAGCAAGACGACACAAGAAAATGTTAACGTATTTTTAAAGATTTTTAATTAAAGGCACTGTATAAATGAAATGCTGGAATATATTTTTAAGCATACATGTATCAAGATTCATCTTGTATCCCTCTTCACTTTTATGTTCCAGTGTTGTTGTTTTTTTCAATTGTATAATAAGAGCCAAGGGCTTTCTTTGGTGGGTTTGGTGTGTGGTGAATGGCAAGGGTGGTTGAGTGATGTGGGTTATGGTTTTTGAAGTAATGGATGTGGATGGCAGATGTTGTGGCCAGTGATGGGTGGTGAAGGTGATAGGGGTGGTGAATTGTGCTGACGGTCTATGGTGGGGTTGTGAAGGTGGTGGGGGTGGTGATTTATGCTGGAACATTTGTATCAAAATAAGTTCCTAGCACTAAGACCCGGCTTACTAATTTGAGCAAATATTTAAGAAGGGTTTGATGATAAATATAGCGTCGACCGAATCAAAAAAATTAGAGCTTGTTTTCTTTTGGTATGTTTCTCAAAATAAAAAATGGAGCTCCTCCACTTTTTTCCATTTCAATTAATAGTGAGACTGAATGCAATTCTGTTTTTGGGGTATAATCGTCCATTATGACTATACTTTTTTACTAGTAGAACCGTTGCCACGGTGGGAGGGCCGACCGAAGAAAAATCTGAAGATGGGGTTTGTCTGCGACTACTTTCACCCCGTTTCAGAAAAAGTGATACTTTCACCTTGTTTCAGAAAAAGTGATACTTTCGCTCTGTTTCAGAAAAAGTGATCCTTTCACCCTGTTTCAAAAAAAATTGATACTTTCGCTCCATTTCTGAAACGGAGCGAAAGTATCACTTTTTATGAAACAGAGTGAAAATATCATTTTTCCTGAAACGGAGGGAAAGCATCACTTTTCCTGAAACAGAATGTGAAAGCATCACTTTTCCTGAAACTGAAAATTAGTCGATCCATAAACCAAAATATGGTTGCATGATGTGTTAGGCATCCTTTGTGGTAGTTTGCATAATGACTATGCATTCAATTTTCAAAAATTGTGCGTAAAGTGAAAGTATCACTTTTCTTGAAACGAGAGGGAGTACATCGTTGTATTAGTTGCAACAGAAAATTAATTGATGCATAAACCAAAATATGGCTACATAAAGTATTATGTATCCTTTGTAATGGTTTGCATAATAGATATACATTTAATTTTTTTAAATTGTGCCGAATTTTTCATAAAAACTCTAAATTTGATATTGTTGTTTGTACTCATTGCGTAGATTTTTTTATAACCTTTTCAATGAGATAAAATTTGTAAAATTATAAGGCACAAATTTTTGGATATGTTATATTAAAGTTTGCTTTCCAATTATACCCCTGAAAAGATATGATACATAAGGAGTCATAGTAATTCGAATAAAATGGAGAGACATTTTTGCTTTTTCGCCCCTGACCATTTCCAATCTTTTTGTGGCAATTGATCACTTAGATTTTACAAAAAAAAGTGGCCATATAAGGTCCTCCCTCGCTTCGCTCGGTTGGCCCAATTATCTTTAGGCAGAATACCCAAATTGTATATTAGAATAGTATCTTTTGAATATATGGATATTTTGTTAGAGCATTATTCGGTCGAACTCACAAGTGTTTTTATCTCAAGCTTGTTGTCAAATTTAGTTGTCAAAACTATATCTTGATTTCTAGTATACAATTAGTTAAGTCTCGGACTAGGATAGAAATGTATTTGAGAAATAGTGGATCACGGCAGTCATCACTGTGTTCTACCGTTTGAAGGAGAAGAGCAACCGAAGCTTTTGGAGAACATCATCAACAAAAGGTAGGTGAAGACTTAACCACCTATATCTCAAGTTATATTCATTTTTCTATCATTTGAGACGATGTCGCATAACTAATTAGACTATTATGCATATACAAGAATTTCGAGTCAAGTTTATCTTGATAATTAGTTCTTAAAATATAATGACTAAGATTAATGAACATTTTTTCATACTCGGTGAGTTTCGGTTAAGGACAATTCATTGTTCGGAATCAAAATCATGATTCAAGTTTTATCATTCGCAAAAAGCCTGGAACAGTGATATGTGTCATTGATGTTATTCAGGAATGTTTCGAATCTATTTAGAGAGAAATATAGAACTACTATAGATTGAGATACAAGACAGTGTTATCAGTCTTACAAACTGGGAAAACTATTATAAGTCTGAACCCGTAGTACATGTACTCGTACACGTAGCAGAGTAGCTATATATCGACTTACAGATTTGTGGTACGCATATTCTTATGTATATCATATGAAAATATGTTTAACTCGTGAACCGGATCGGTATGCATACTTGTATGCAAACCATTTTTCAATTGTGGTTATGGAACCGGGATTAAAATCCAAACTGGTATGCAAACTAAAACAGTTATCTGTTCCTGAACTCGGATGTGTTTCCAAACCGATACGCAAACCGATTTAGTTATGTGAACTCCGGAACCGGTGACAGTCTTAAGGTTTCCAAACCGGTATGCAACTTAAATTTTTTTGTTAACTCCGGAACTTGGTTTGGTTAAATGTTTACAAACCGGTACGTATATTGTGACTGAACCGATTCACGAATGACAATGGTATTTGTACCTTGTACACCTACTAACCATGTCGATTATATTTTCAAGTGTGTTTAAATTATTTCTACGAGATAATTAACATTTGATTAATTCTCTAAAAACACTAGACTTAATTGATCGCATGTTTTTGACTCAAAGTTAATTGCTTATGTGTTCATGAAAAATGAATATTAAGCTTTTAAGTTCATACCGGCTAGTTTCGGCTAACCATGTTGAACATAGTCTTTGTACACGGTTCATTTACGGTTTTACCTAACCAGAGTGTATATCTTGTTTATGTGAATCAGATTCAAAGATTCATCTAACGGCGAATGTTGTTTGCTTGGTTCCAAAGCTATCTTAGCTTAAACCTAAAACAACCTATGCTTTGAATGTCTATAAAAGGGGAACTTCAAGCAACTGGGATCTTTGAATCCCGACACTAGTTTTTGGTGTGTTCTACTTGTATCTAGAGTCGTCCCTTTCATAACCCTTTTAGGGTTTAGCAAATACAAAGTCTTCACAGGGATTCGTGAAACCAGGTCCAGTTATCTTTCCTTGATAACTTGTGTATCCTGATCTTGTTCGATTGTTGATTTATCACTTGAACAAGATAGATAGAAATCATCAAAGTTCTCTTCGTATCAAAATTTGTTGATTCCACGGGTTTCATACTTGTGAGGTGAATAATAATCTAGGCTGCACTTCGGGTTGCATAAGTCCGGATTTTGTGTTTAGCTAGACTTTGTCTATTGCTATCGATTTTCACACCTTTGATCAAACTATTTGATTGTATAAGGAAATCATTTATAGGCTTAATCCGTGGGAGGCATATTTGGTTTAAAGTCTTCAATTGAGTTGAAGCAACTCTTAGTTGGTGTGATGTCAGCTATTGCGCGGAGTCCTGCTGGGATTCAAGAGGCGTAAGAAGCGCGACTTTACATTAATCAGTGGGATACCTTTTAGGACTCAACTACATTCCAGTCCAAAGTTAATTGGTAGTAGGCTAGTATCTGTATCGGCTTAATACAGTTTGGTGTTTAATCTGGACTAGGTCCCGGGGGTTTTCTGCATTTGCAGTTTCCTCGTTAATAAAACTTCTGGTGTCTGTGTAATTTCTTTTTCCACATTATATTGTTTATCTTTATTATTGAAATATCATAGGTTGTGTGTTGATCAATCATAGTAGATACATCCGACCTAGTTTGTTGGATACGAATTGATTGATTCTTGGACACTGGTCTTTGGTACCATCCAAGTTATCTCTTTTTGATTAGGTTCACGGATTCGCTTCTGTAAACGTTCTAAGCGCAAGAGAGAGAAATATAACTCAATATATTATTCCTTGATTGAGTTCAACTCTCGGAGTTGTATTGAGTTTGTCCATATAGATTTCCTGAGAAAAAAGTGGTGGTGTATTTTGGTACCCCCACGTTTTTAATTGGTATCAGAGCAGGCAACACACGCTAAGACCTAATAAGTATGTGTTTGAAGCATTCTGACTATATGGACAGGGGTATAATCTCGATAAACGTATCACCAGCATTTGATGGCTCAATTTACTTATCGTGGAAAATTGTTATGCGTTCCTTTTTACAAGACCGTGACTTTGAGACATGAAAACTTGTAGTTATTAGATACGATGCACCAACAGTTATTAGTGACGGAAACACTGTTGCAAAGCCATTAAGACAATATAGTGAATCCGAGATAAGTGTTATAAAGCATAATTCTGACGGGTTAAACGATATTATCCACGTCATAAGCCCAGATCTTCAGCACCATGTGACATCGTGCACTAAGTCTAAAGATGCTTGGGATATCTTAAAAACCGTATTTGAATGAGATACCTCAGAGAAAGAAGCTAGGCTTAAAAACCTAAATTCTGACAAGGAAAATCTTCGTATGTCTGAAGAATATTCGTTTGATGAATTTAATGAAAAAGTGTTAGAGCACTGCTCGGTCGAACTCGCATGCGTTGATTTCTCAAGATTGTTTGTCAAGTTTAGGTGATCAAAATTATAAGTCCTGATTTCTAGTCTACTTATATCTATGTCTCGGATTAGGATAGAATGTGTAGTTGATCTTTCTAATTCACGGCATTCATCGGTTGAAGACGAAGATCGACTGAGGAGATCTTGGAGGAACTTCATCAACAAAAGGTATGTGGATAATAAAACTTATCTATCACTCAGAAGTCTATTTTATTCTATCTCTTATCGATACAAAGTCGTATAGATATATAGACTTTTAAATTATACACATTTGATATTTCGATATGAATTTAACTCGCTTATATCTTTCTCGAAATATGTGCCGGAAGCTTTTTGTTTTAGATACGTTCATCATTATTATTGACGAGTTTAGTTGGAAACAATTTATTTGTTGGAAACTAAATAATAAGTCAAAAGATGATCATGTGAAAATTGCCTAGAAACATCTTACATGATTTGTGTGAGACAGTCATTTGATGTCGACTCGAAATTTTTCGTATTGATTATTTGATCACTTGAAAATTACTTATAAGCTAATAGTTTGTGTGAGACATCTATTCATCTTCTAAGGATGTTTCAATGATTGAAATGGGAGTTTAGAACAATTAACCATTGTCTGGATATAGCACAGTATGCATACCAGTATGCAAACTGTTGTGATATGATTTAGGTACGGAAACCAAGTTTGCATACTAGTATGCGAACGGTATTAACTATTAAAGTCCGGGAACCAAGTTTGCATACCATTATGCGAACGGTTCTACCTGAGTTAGGTCCGGAATGACAATATGCATACCGGTTTGCGAACTGTCGGACAAGACCAAAGTATGGAACTTAAGTTTGCGTACCCGTGTGCAAATTGAGTTGGTTTAAGTTCTAAAATCGGTTTAGTATGATTTCATACTCATGAACAAATACATTAATAAATCAAGAAATGCAGTCTTTGCAAACCATGGCTTAATGTTCATGAATTGATTCTTGAATAAGTACTTTGTACAATCATGAATCAAATCCGATTTTGTTTCAATTATGTCTTGTATACTTCTATGAGAATATAAATAATTGAACAACTCTATGAGTAACACAATTAGATTCATTTGTTTATCATTTGATCTAGAAGTGTGTGATGAATGTGGTTAATACAAAAGTGTTCATATGGCTAACTTCGGATAACATTTATTGAGCCAACTCAATATACACGTTTAGGTACGGTTACCCATATCTAAATGAAGGTATATTTTATTTGTGTATAACAAGCTAAGACCATCTAACGGTGAAGAGATGTTGCTTTTGTTTTAAGCAAACTTACCTTGAAAATACGGTTTTCATCTAACGGTGAACATTGATTGCTTTGTTTTAAAGCTATCAAACCCTGATTTCAAGACTATCTAAGGGAGAACTATAGAAACTGGAAAACCTAATCCCCACACCTTCTGTGTGATACTAGTTGCGTACTAGAGTCGATTCTCCTTTAACCTAGGTTTTTCCTAAAACCATTATAGGTTAACGACTTAAAGACTTCATTGGGACTCTGAAGCCAGGCCCAACTATTTTCTCTGTAGTTGCGTGTTCTAATCTTACTTTTTCTATCGTATTGAGTACTATCTTCTCTAAGATTTTTCTCCGATAGGTATGATATAAAAAAGTAATCAACAAGTTCTTCGTCTCATTCTTTGTGATTTCACAATAACTTGTTCTACTACCATATAGTTAAGTTATTGTATGGTGATTGATATTTCTAGGTTGTTCTTCGGGAATATAAGACCTGATTATCAATTGGTTCCTGTTCACCTTGATTTATCAAAAGACGGAACAAAAACTTCTTAGGTACTTCTGTGGGAGACAGATTTGTTTATAAGTCTTCGAGTTTGGGTCGTAGCAACTCATAGTTGTGTGTGAGATCAGCTAAGGGAATCAAGTGCGTAGAGTCCTTCTGGGACTCAGAGGCGTAAGGAACACGACTATACCTTAATCGGTGTGAGACTTGGTTAGGGATCAACTACATTCCAGTCCGAAGTTAACTTGTAGTAGGCTAGTGTCTGTAGCGGCTTAATACAGTATGGTGTTCAAATCTGGACTAGGTCCCGGGGGTTTTCTGCATTTGCGGTTTCCTCGTTCACAAAACTTCAGGTGTCTATGTTATTTCTTTTCTGCATTATATTTGTGTATATAATTGAAATATCACATGTTGTGCGTTGTTCAATCAATTGGTAAATCCAACCTTTGGTTGTTGATTGAAATTGATTGACACTTGAACATTGGTCTTTGGTATCGTTCAAGTAATAATCAGGCTTACAGATTCCTATCTGTTTGATTTGCTGATTACATTGAGAAACATAGATATAACTCTTGGATATATTTCCGTGATTGAGTCTGACCGTCAAGTTCATTCTCTTGGAATTATATTGGAGTTAGTCCATACAGATTATCGAACGAAATATTGGGTGTGGTTGTTAGACCCCTGCTTTTTCAATTGGTATCAGAGCAGGCAAACACGTTAAAGAACTCATAAGTCTGTGTTTGTAACAATCTGACTCTATGGACAATAAAGTCTCTATAAACACTTCACTAGGATTAGATCTACTCAACTCCGAGTGTGTTCTAGAAACCATCGATGAGGTTGAGTGTTTTGATCCAGAAAAAATCATCAAAAATCTTTGTCGAGAGAAACAGCGATTGATAAGGAAAATTTACGGTCTTCATTGCGAAATTTATATAAAAAACTCTGATCTTCGAGAACGTTCTGAAGAGCTTGTTAATATCCAGAAGAAGTTGGATGAACAAATCCAGATCAATTCTGATCTTGTTGCAGAAAGTGCAAAAAATAAGGATTTGAAGTCTGTCAAAGTATCTTTAATGGATTTGAGAAACTCCTTTAATTCTTCCCTGAAAAATTGTCGTAAGTCAGGAGATAAATGAGGTTTAGGCTTTGTGAAACCTGATGTGACTCAGAACTTCTTAGATGAGTTTAAAAATGTTGGTACATGTATGTTTTGTGGTTCTCGTGATCATTTTCAACATACATGTACACCTTTCAAGAAAAGTTTAAAGGTTGTTAATGATCTTCACAAGAAAGCCGAACAACTGTTTACTGCTCTAAAAAGGTGTACAAATCTAACAAGAAAAACCCAAACGGGATAGTAGTGTTAGTATGTGAGCTTTTGCTCTAAAATCAACATCACCCTTTCAATGGTTACTTGATAGTTGATGTATCCGACATATGACTGGAGATCTTTTGTGGTTTGTGAATTCAAGCGATTTTGAAGGAGGTCCAGTAACATTCGGAGATGAGAGTTGTTTCTACATAAGCAAGAATGGGACGGTCAAACTACCTGGTGTTCCTGAAATCCATGATGTAGTATACATTAAAGGTATGACTGCTAATCTCCTTTCTGTTAGTCAAATTTGTGACAAAGGCCATGAAGTTGTCTTCAATGCGAATGGATGTGACATTGTAGACAAGACTGGAAAAGTAAAAATTCAGAGAACTCGTGGTAAAAATAACTGTTATCTCTTAGATACTCAGTTTAGTAATTGTTGCAATTTTACTAAGGTGGAATCTACACATCTTTGGCATGAATGTTTTGGTCACATCAATTACCTCCTTCTAACTAAGATTATCAACAAAGAACTTGTTAGAGGTGTTCCCAAAATCAATGTTAAGATTGATGGTGTCTGTGGTGCCTGTCAAAAGGGTAAACAAAAGAAAGTTCCACATAAATCATCTCGAGATATTCTCACTAAAGCTCCACTTGATTTAATTCATATGGATCTCTTCGGTCATATTCAACAACCTACTGTTGATGGGAAGAAGTATGCTTTAGTTATAGTAGATGATTACACCAAATTCACTTGGGTAGCATTTTTAGCTCATAAGAATGAAACCCTTGGTGAATTCAAGATTATTGTTAATAGAATCCAGAACAAACAGGGTCGCAAGCTAAAGAAAATTAAAAGAGACTGTGGAACTGAATTCAAGGACACTAAGGTGTTTGAATTTTGTGACAAACTGGGGATTATTCAACAATACTCACCACCCATTACTCCACAAGCAAATGGAGTTGCATAAAGGAAGAATATGAACATTCAGGAAATGGCAAGGGTAATGCTCCATAACAGAAACTTACCGTTAAAGTTTTGGGGAGAAGCTGTTTTTACAGCATACTACTTGATCAATCGTGTCAATCTACGGTCAAAGACCCTAAATACTCCTTATGAGTTGTGGTACGGTAAGAAGCCCAACTTACATTATCTCAGAGTGTTTGGAAGTAAGTGCTATATTCTGAGAGATCGAGAACAGAAAGGGAAATTTGATTCTAAAAGCGATGAAGGTATCTTTCTTGTCTATGCATCTGACAATCGTGGTTTTCTAATATTTAATCTCAGAACCCAAGTTATGATGGAATCAGCAAATGTTATCATTGATGATCTGAGAAATTTTCGTCATGATGACTCTCCTGCTGAATTGCCTCCAACAGAGACAATTGAGAAAGTCAAAGAAATCCCAGAATCAGTAAAAGTTGTTCCAATAGTTGCTGATCCTTACATTTCTAGTGACGAGGAGAAAAGCCGTAGTCATGCTATTCCTGTTGAACAAGAACGTTCTCCTCCACGGCACCTCTGGGTTCAAAGGAATCATAATACTAACAGTATTATTGGAGGAAAAGATTATATGGCTAAGACGAGAGGATAACTTCAAAATATTTGCAATTTTGGTTGTTATCTATCGCAAGTAGAACCGAAAAATATTGATGAAGCTCTTATTGATCCCTTCTGGGTGAATGCAATGCATTAAGAGTTAGATCAATTTCAAAGAAAAGATGTATGGGAGCTCATACCTTGTCCCTCCAATATCAATATTGTTGGTACTAAATGGATATTCAAGAACAAGTCAGATGAATTTGGCACCATTGTCAGAAACAAAGACAGACTTGTCGCTCAGGGATATTCACATATTCAAGGTATCGAATTTAATGAAACCTTTGCTCCAGTGGCACGCCTTGAGTCCATTCGATTGTTATTAGCTCATGCTTGTTTTCTCAAGATTAAGCTATTTCAAATGGACGTAAAATCTGCATTCTTAAACGGATGTTTAAAGGAAGAGGTCTATGTTGCTCAACCTAAAGGATTTGAAAGTCCAGACTTTCCAGATCATGTCTTTAAGCTCAAAAAGGAGTTATATGGATTAAAACAAGCACCTCGTGCCTGGTTCGAAAAACTAACTACTTCTCTTCTTAGGAAGGGTTTTTCGAGAGGTGAAGCTGATAAAACAATGTTTACCAAATGGAGTGGGAAAGATGTGGTCATTGCTCAAGTTTATGTATATGATATCATCTATGGATCAACATCCGAGAAACTTGCAAAAGATTTTCAAGTCTCTTTTGGAAAGGAATTTGAAATGAGCAATGTTGGTGAATTAAAATTATTTTAGGATTACAAATTCAACAACACAAGGATGGAATTTACTTATCTCAAGAAAAATATGCTAAGGATCTTGTTATAAGGTTCGGTCTTGATAAGTCAACTCCAAAGCTGACCCCTATGCCCACCAATGATAAATTGCACCGGGATGAGAAAGGAATCAATGTAGATCAAAAACTTTATCGATCTATCATTGGAAGTCTTTTATATCTTACAGCTTCTAGACCTGATATTGCTTTTAGTGTTGGTTGCTGTGCTAGGTTTCAGGCTAATCCAAATGAGGCTCATCTTGCAGCTACAAAAAGGATCATGCGATACATTCAACATACTACTGGGTATGGTCTATCTTATACTTTTGATACTAACACTGATCTTATTTCCTATTCAGATGTTGATTGGGTAAGATGTGTGGAAGACAGAAAGAGTACATCTGGGGGTTTCTACTATGTAGGGTTGAATCTTGTGGCTTGGCATAGCAAGAAACAAAACTCACAATCCCTTTCAACATGTGAATCAGAATATATTGCTGCAGGTTCATGTTGTACTCAACTTCTATGGATGAAACAAATGCTTGCTGATTATGGAATTGATACTGGAATAATGAAAATATTTTGTGATAACTCAAGCACGATTCGCATCGCTGAGAATCCTGTTGAGCACTAAAGAACTAAGCACATCAACATCATGTATCATTTTATTAGAGACCTCTATGAAAATGGTATCATTAACATGGAACTTGTGCCTTCCGAAAAACAATTAGCTGATATTCCCACCAAACCTCTAGATACTGCTACGTTTCAACACTTATGGTAGTCTATTGGTGTTGTTTTGGTTCATTAGTTTTCTAGATTTTTCTTGCCCCTGGATCTATCTATATCTTTTAGGCGATAAAAGCTTGAAGTTTCAGTGAAGTGTTGTTTCAATTCCACATTTGTTTCTAGTAGTTGTAGTTTGTTTTTGTCAGGTATCAAAATGTCCAAAGAAATCCTTCTTTTCTCATAAAAGTAAGGTCACTCTTGTTGTTATTTAGGGAGTGGCATTTTATGTGGGAAAGTTCTTAATTGAACTTTTGCATATTTGCCAAATCTTTGTGGGGAGTGCGGCTGTGGAATATTGTATGAGTTATCTTGTATCTTTATAAACTCCTAGATGAATACACAAAGTTTCGACTATGTGAAATCATCGAAACCAAGTTGATATATTTTATTTTAGTCATGAATAATGTCTTTGATCATTTCATTATGATCCCGCTAGTTTTCGTACCTTTGCCAATTTATATTGACAAAAAGGAGGAGAATTATTTTGTAGTTCACACTACATACATATGGTTTACGGATCATTATGTAAGGGAGAGTGGTTTTCATTGTGAGATGAAGTACTTACTAAGGGGGAGTGATACATATCACCGTAGTATTATTGTCAAAGTTGTGATACAATTGAACTTTGATGTTGTGCAATAATACTATGACACTGTATAACAATAATTGGCTAAGTGTTAGAGCACTGCTCGGTCGAACTCGCAAGCGTTGCTATCTCAAGCTTGTTTGTCAAGTTTAGGTGATCAAAACTAAAATTCTTGATTTCTAGTCTACTTATAGCTATGTCTCGGATAGAATGTGTAGTTGAGATTTAGACTTCACGACGTTAATCGATTGGAGACGAAGATCTACTGAGGAGAGCTTGGAGGAACTTTATCAACAAAAGGTATGTGGAGACTAAAACTTATATATCACTTAGAAGTCTATTCTATTTTATCTCCTATTGAGACTAAGTCGTATAGCTATATAGACTTTTACATTATACACATTTGATATTTTGAGCTGAGTTTAACTCGCTTATATCTTTCTCGAAATATGTGTTGGAAGCTTTTTGCTTTAGCTACATTCATCATTATTCTTGACGAGTTTAGTTGGAAACAATTTATTTGTTGGAAACTAAATAATAAGTCAAAAGATAATCATGTGAAAATTGCCTTGAAACATCTTAGATGATTTGTATGAGACAGTCATTTGATGTCGACTCAGAATGTTTCGTAATGATCGTTTAATCACTTGAAATTTCCTTATAAGCTAATAGGTTGTGTGAGACAGCTATTGTCGTCTTCTAAGGATGTTTCAATGATTGAAATGGGAGTTTAGAATAATTAACCATTGTCTGGATATAACACAGTATGCATACCAGTATGCAAACTGTTGTGGTATGATTTAGGTGCGGAAACCAAGTTTTAAAAAAGCGAGGGTCTAACAACCTCACCCAATATTTAGCTTAGCAATCTGTATGGACTAACTCTAATATATTTACAAGAGAATCAACTAGACAGTTAGACTCAATCTTAAGAAAAGTATAGCAAGGAGTTATATATCAATCTCTCAATTCAATCCGTAATCAAACAAATAATAATTTGCGAGCCTGATTGAATATAAGAGAGATAACTTGAACGGTACCAAAGACCAATGTTCAAGGATCAATCAATTTCAATCAACAACCAAGGGTTGGATTTACCAATTGATCGATTCAATGTACAACCTGTGATATTTCAATTATATAACAAAATATAATGCGGAAAAGAAATAACACAGACACCAGAATTTTTTTGACAAGGAAAACTGCAAATGAAGAAAACCCCCGGGACCTGGTCCAGATTTGAACACCACACTGTATTAAGCCGCTACAGACACTAGCCTACTACAAATCTAACTTTGGTCTGGAATGTAGTTGAACCCTAATCAATCTCACACTGATTCAAGGTACAGTCGTGCTCCTTACGTCTCTGATCCCAGTAGGATACTACACACTTGATTCCCTTAGCTGATCTCACCCACAACCAAGAGTTTCTACGACCAAAGTCGAAGACTTGATAAACAAATCTATATCACACAGAAAAGTCTATTGAATAGATAAATATATCTCCCATAGATATACCTACAAGTTTTTGTTCCGTCTTTTGATAAATCAAGGTGAAGAGGAACCAATTGATAACCCGGACTTATATTCCCGAAGAACAGCCTAGAATTATCAATCACCTCACAATAATCTTAATCGATTAACGAAAGAAGATATTGTGGAATCACAAACGATGAGATGAAGGTGTTTGTGACTACTTTTTTTATCTTTCCTATCGGAGATATAAATCTCAAGTCAATCTTACGATTGTACTCAATCACGATAGAAAACAGCAAGATCATATCACACAACTATAGAGAAAATAGTTGGGTCTGGCTTCACAATCCCAATGAAGTCTTTAAGTCGTTAACCTACAGGGTTTCGTGAAAAACCTAAGGTTAAAGGAGAATCGACTCTAGCTTATACAACTAGTATCACACAGAAGGTGTGGGGATTAGGTTTCCCAGTTGCTAGAGTTCTTCTTTATATAGATTTAAAATCAGGGTTTGCAATCTAAGTTACCTTGGTAACAAAGCATTCAATATTCACCGTTAGATGAAAACTTGATTAGATTCAAGCTAATATCTTTCAACCGTTAGATCGAACTTAGCTTGTGACACACAAATAAAATGTAACTTCATTTAGGTTTGAGCAACCGTACCTAAACATGTACACTTAGTCGGTTCAACAATAGTTAACCAATGGTTAGCCATATAAGCACTTCATATCAACCTTATTCATCTTTACCATAACTAGTTAAAATGACTCAAATGAACTAGTTAGAGAGTTGTTCAATTGCTTAGATCTTATAGAAGTATACAAGACACAATTGAAGCAAAATCGATTTTGATTCACTCGAATCAATTCATGAACATTATAGCCACGGTTTGCAAAGATTGCATTCCTTATATTATGTAAATGTTTTAGTTCATTAACAAACCGATTTTAGAAAGTAACCTACTTATGTATGCAAACGGGTACGGGTACTTAAGTAACCGGATTGAGTTTTTTTTTCACTTCCAAACTCCAACAGAAATTCACAGACGTGAAACTTCCGCTAGTATGTGTACGGGTACGCATACTTACCCGGATATCCAACAACCGCCAGTACGCATACGAGTACGCATACTTTGGGTTCCCGGTTTTTGGACTTTTACACAAATGTGAGAACACACTATGTCTATATCCAAACATGGTTACTTGTTCTAAACTCTCATTTCAATCATTGAAACTTTCTTAGAGGATGTTAAAATAGTTGTTATTCACAAACTATTTTCATCAAAGCGATTTTCAAGTTATTGAAATAATCAACATGACTTTCGTCATGAGTAAAGATGAACTTGGCTAAAGCGAAAGCTTACCAACACATATTTCGAGAAATAGATAAGCGAGATAGACTCGGCTCGAAATAGCAAATGTGTATAATTGAAGTCTATATAGCAATACGACTTTTTTCTCAAATAAGAGATGGAGTAGATAGACTTTTGAGTGATAGGAAAGTTCAAGTCTCCACATACCTTTTAATGATGAAGTTCTACAAGTTCCTTTGAGTAGTTCTTCGTATTCATTCGATGAACGCCGTGGAGTCTAAAGCTCAACTACACTTACTATCCTAATCCGAGACTTAGCTATAAGTAGACTAGAAATCAAGACTTATAGTTTTGGCAACTAAACTTGACAAACAAGCTTAGCAATGCTTGTGAGTTCGACCGAGCAGTGCTCTAACAAGTTTGCATATCAGTATGCAAACGGTTTTAACTGTTAAAGTCCGAGAACCAAGTTTGCATACCATTATGCGAACGGTTCTACCTGAGTTAGGTCCGGAACGATAGTATGCATACCGGTTTGCGAATTGCCGGACAAGACCAAATTCCGGAACTTAAGTTTGCGTACCCGTTTGCAAATTGAGTTGGTTTAAGTTCTAAAATCGGTTTAGTATGATTTCATACTCATGAACAAATACATTAATAAATTAAGGAATGCAATCTTTGCAAACCGTGGCTTAATGTTCATTAATTGATTCTTGAATAAGTACTTTGTACAATCATGAATTAAGTCTGATTTTGTTTCAATTGTGTCTTGTATACTTCTATGAGAATATAAACAATTGAACAACTCTATGAGTAACACAATTAGATTCATTTGGTTATCATTTGATCTAGAAGTGTTAGATGAATGTGGTTAATACAAAAGTGTTCATATGCTAACTTTGGTTAACTGTTGTTGAGCCAACTCAATATACAGGTTTAGGTATGGTTACCCATATCTAAATGAAGGTATATTTCATTTGTGTGTAACAAGCTAAGACCATCTAACAGTGGAGAGATATTACTTTGGTTTTAAGCAAACTTACTTTGAATCTTAAATCAGGTTTTCATCTAACGGTGAATATTGATTGCTTTATTTTAAAGCTATCAAACCCTGATTTTAAGACTATATAAGGGAGAACTCTAGCAACTGGAAAACCTAATACCCACACCTTCTGTGTGATACTAGTTGCGTACTAGAGTCGATTCTCCTTTAACCTAGGTTTTTCCTAAAACCATTATAGGTTAATGACTTAAAGACTTCATTGGGATTCTAAAGCCAGACCCAACTATTTTCTATGTAGTTGCGTGTTCATATCTTACTTTTTCTATCGTATTGAGTACTATCTTCTCTAAGATTGGCTTGAGATTCATCCCTGATAGGTAAGATATAAAAAGTAATCACAAAGCTCTTCGTCTCATTCTTTGTGATTCCACAATAACTTGTTCTACTACCATATAGTTAAGTTATTGTGAGGTGATTGATATTTCTAGGATGTTCTTCGGGAATATAAGACCGGATTATCAATTGGTTCCTGTTTACCTTGATTTATCAAAAGACGGAACAAAAACTTCATAGGTACTTTTGTGGGAGACAGATTTATCTATCAGAATAGACTTTTCTGTGGGAGACAAATTTGTTTATAAGTCTTCGACTTTGGGTCGTAGCAACTCTTAGTTGTGGGTGAGATCAGCTAAGGGAATCAAGTGCGCAGAGTCCTGTTGGGATTCAGAGGTGTAAGGACGTGACTGTACCTTAATCGGTGTAAGACTTGGTTAGGGATCAACTACATTCCAGTCCGAAGTTAACTTATAGTAGGCTAGCATCTGTAGCGGCTTCATACATTGTGGTGTTGGAATATGGACTAGGTCCCAGGGTTTTTATGCATTTGCGTATTCCTCGTTAACAAAACTTATGGTGTCTGTGTTATTTCTTTTCCGCATAATATTTGTTTATATAATCGAAATATCACAGGTTGTGCGTAATTTAATCAATTGGTAAATCCAACCTTTGGTTGTTGATTGAAAATGATTGACACTTGAACATTGGTCTTTGGTACCGTTCAAGTTGTTTCTCATAATAATCAGGCTCACGGATTCCTATCTGTTTGATTTGCTGATTACATTGACAAACAGAGATATAACTCTTGGATATATTTTCGTGATTGAGTCTAACTGTCTAGTTGATTCTCTTTGAATTATATTGGAGTTAGTCCATACAGATTGCAGAACAAAATATTGTGTATGGTTGTTAGACCCCCGCTTTTTCAAAAAGTGTCTGGAATTGTTAATGCATCTTATGCGTTAGGGAAGACCATTCCCCAATAGGACATTGCGATGAAAATTCTACGATCTTTACCAGTAAGATACGAGTCTAAGAAACATGCCATTATGGAAAGGAATAATTTTTAAACTTTCTCCAGGAATACTCTTATTGGAAAGTTGAAGATCTTTGATCATGAACTGTAATCCAAATCCGAAAAGGATATTGCGTTCAAGGCACTGAAAAACACTAAAAATCTTAAAAGTGAAAATGTTGACAACTCTGGAGATGATCTTGTTGATCCTGATTTTTCTGATAAAGATCTTGATAACTCAGTATCTTTGATCACAAGACAGTTTAGAGAACTTCTTAGGAAGAGAAATAAGCGATTCTCCAGAGAAAAACCTCCAACATCAGCTAAGACACATAATCATATTTCTGTCAATAACAAAGATTCTAATGATACCGACGATGGGGATATGCCACAGTGCTTCAAGTGTAAAGGGTTCGGTCACTTTGCTAATGAGTTTCCATATCGTAAGAAATACACTGGCAACAAGAGCCTTGCTGCAACACTTGATGAAACATCTGATCATTATGATTCCGAAGAGGCAGATGGTTCAAGTGTAGCACTCTTGTGAGAAATTGTAAATTTTGATGGATGTAGCAATACGCTTGTCAATCTTGATAATTTAATTGATGACTCTTCATCAAAGTCATTAGAGGATGCAATGGATTTTTCGTATACTAAAGAAAATTTTGTTAATGTTTCAGGTACCCTGTGTTTAGCTACTAAAGCTGTCCCTGGATCAATCTCCAAACCGCCATGCCCATATTGTACTAGTGAAGGTCACGAACTCACACAATGCTTCAAGTACAAACATAAGCTAAGGTATGTCAACAAATTGAAACGGAGGGCTAGTCGTTTGGAAAATATGCTTAAACTTGTTCAAAAGTCCAATCCTGAGGTACAAAAAGTTAACTATTCTTCTTCTAAAAGATTGATTGATTCTAAGGATAAGATAAAATCTCAAATGAAGAGAAGAGTCCGAGCTAAATGTTTCGTATTGTAGGATGTTATTAATTCCATGAAGGAATCTAATGGTGAGCAATATAATGCTCACCTCAACACAATCTAATTATGTTGAAAGGTGCATCTTATCTCATGTGCCGTTAAAATAGATAAGAACTGTGCGCATCGGGGCTTTGGATATAAATTGAATATTATTACTTGGATATCCATCTTTTATCTATGCATCTTAATATCTGTCTCAAGTAATGGTATTGTAATTTCGATCTACGAAATCTAAATAAGGATAAAAATGACCTTTTTATTCTATTTTAGGTTTTATGTATTCTAGTACATGAACTTTTATGGTTCCGAAATCCTGCATGGTAAATATCTTCTACTTCAAGACTCATATCTCTTTCACAAGAAGCTTTGCCTGTTGAGCCATATATTTGTGTTTCACAAATCCATTTTATTCTTACGAATCATGGAGGCTCCAAGAACAACATCTTCTCGTGAAACCTATGCTCCAATAGTTGTTGATACTCATCCAACTAAAAAGGAAAAAGAGATGCCCTTTCCTTTTGTCTCATCTCTGAAAAGGAAAAGGAAGAATCGAAAGAAACCTAGAGCGGATCACTCCAATCAGAAAAGGTTTGAAAATCTTCTTGATGAAATTAAGAAAACCAAGAAGCAAATGCGGGGACTAAAGAAGATTCTACAGAAATCTCTCAAACTTCAAGAAGCTCCTGCTAATCAACAACCTATCAGGTTTGCAGGAACTAACACCTTCATTCATGAACTGTATGTTCCTATGCCTGTTGTTGATAAAGAGTTTGGAGATGATAAAGAATTCTTCAAAGATTTTAAATACTAGTAAACTTCTTGTAAGGATTTATTCTTATTTTTAAGAAGGATAACTAGGGTTTGGTATAGCGAAAATTGTGATTACACAAGCTATTTCCAACGTTTTTCATCTTGCATGTTTTTAGATTTATTTATTTAAATTCTAGAGTTGTTGGAAGATGAACTTGTAGTATGTAATCATTATTGATTTAATTATTGCAAAAGTCTTATGAAATGTATGTGCCTTTACGTTTTCGTGAATCGAGCTGATATTTCATATCTGCTCAGAAGTTAAATCTATTATGCTTTTATAAACGGAAAATTGAAAAAACTCTTTGAGAATTTTGTCGCAGTATTGATCTACTTGTGATCACACTTTTGTGTTTTTACTGCTTGACACACTTCGTAAGATTTTCTTATGATCGAGTCATATCGATCAAAATTATCTTTTGTCTGTAACTAGCGTTGAGATTATTTTAAGTCGATTTTCGAATACAAATCCATGTGATTTTTTAATTTCCAACAAAATCCTTCTTTTTCATAAAGCAAGGTCACTCATGTTGTTCTCTTGGGAATGACATCACATGGGGGAGAGTTCTTAAATGAACTTGTGCTTAATTGTTATATCTTTGTGGGGAGTGTGGCTTTGGAAATTGAAAGGGGATGCTTGTATCTTAAATCTCCTAGATAAGCGCTAAGTATTTTCTTACTATGTGATATCATCTAAAAAAGTTGATATGAGGAGTTACATTTTAACTATGTTATAATGTGGAATATCAAAACTTGACATATCTTTTGGTTATATTCATTACGATCCCGGGATTTTTGTACCTTTGTTAATTTTATTGACAAAAAGGGGGAGAATTATTTAGTAGTTTCATACTACATACATATGGTTTACGGATCATTATGTAAGGGGGAGTGAATCAATAATCTATAGGTTTTACCTATTATGCAAAAGATGTAAGTATTGATTAAGGGGGAGAAACATATCACTGTAGTATTACTTCAGAGTTAGGATACAATTGAACTTTGGAGAAGGAATAATACTATATGTTTATATATAACGACGATTGAGAATATTTGTTTTCAAAATCTATGGAATCGGTTCTTAAACAACAACGATGCGGAGTTGAACACGTTCAGAATCATTGCATCTTAAAATTACGAAGAGTTCAAGGAGTTGAAGATGCCAAGGAAATCGAGACATGATGGATTCGAGGAGTTGTCAAAGCTTTATTTTTTATCCATATGTATTGATAGTTTTGTCACTAAAATTGACAAAGGGCGAGATTGTTAGAGCATTGCTCGGTCGAACTCACAAGTGTTGCTATCTCAAGCTTGTTGTCAAATTTGATTGTCAAAACTATATCTTGATTTCTAGTCTACAGTTAGTTGAGTCTCCGACTAGGATAGAAATGTAGTTGAGAAATAGTGGATCATGGCAGTCATCATTGCGTTCTACCGTCTGAAGGCGAAGATCAACCGAAGCTTTTGAAGAACTTCATCAACAAAAGATAAGTAAAGATCCTAGACACCTATATCTCAAGTTATATTTAATTTTCTATCATTTGATACGATGTCGCATAAATAATTAGACTATTATGCATAGATAAGAATTTCGAGTCAAGTTTATCTTGATAATTAGTTCTCGAAATATAATAACTAAGCTTAATGAACATTTCTTCATACTTGATGAATTTCGGTTAAGGACAATTCATTGTTCGGAATCAAAATCATGATTCAAGTTTTATCGTTCGTAAATAGTCTGGAACAGTGATATGTGTCACTGATATCATTCAGGAATGTTTCGAATCGATTTAGAGAGAAATATAGAACTACTATAGATTCGGATACAAGACAGTGTTATCAGTCTTACAAACTGGGAAAACTGTTATAAGTATGAACCTGTATTACATGTACTCGTACATGTAGCGGATTAGCTATATATAGACCTACAGATCTGTGGTATGCATATTCTTATGTATATCATATGAAAATCTGTATAACTCGTGAACTGGATCGGTATGCATACTTGTATGCAAACCATTATTGAACTATTGTTACATAACCAGGATTAGTTTCCAAACCAGTATGCAAACCAATTTAGTTCTGTGAACTCCGGAAACGGTGACAGTCTTAAGGTTTCAAACCAGTACGCAAACTTAATTTTTTTTGTTAACTCCGGAACTTGGTTTGGTTAAATGTTTACAAACCGGTACGCGTACTGTGACTGAACCGATTCACGAATGGCAAGGGTATTTGTACCTTGTACACCTACTAACCATGTCGATTATATTTTCAAGTGTGTTTAAATTATTTCTACGAGATAATTAGCATTTGATTAATTCTATATAAACACTATACTTAATTGATCACATGTTTGTAACTCAGAGTTAATGTCTTATGTGTTCATCAAAAATGAATATTAAGCTTTGAAGTTAAACCGGCTAGTTTCGGCTAACCATGTTGAACATAGTCTTTGTACACGATTCGGTTACAGTTTTACCTAACCAGGGTGTATATCTTGTTTATGTGAATCATATTCAAAGATTCATCTAACGGTGGATATTGTTTGCTAGGTTCCAAAGTTATCTTAGCTTAAACCTAAAGCAACCTATGTTTGGAATGTCTATAAAAGGGGAACTTCAAGCAACTGGGATCTTTGAATCCCAACACTATTTTTTGTTGTGTCCTAGTTGCATTTAGAGTCATCCTCTTCATAACCATTTTAGGTTTAGCGACTACAAAGTCTTCACAGGGATTCGTGAAGCCAGGTCGAGTTATCTTTCTTTGATAACTCGTGTATCCTGATCTTGTTCGATTATTGATTTATCACTTGAACAAGATAGATAGAAATCATCAAAGTTCTCTTCGTAACTGGTCTTGGTAATTGGTGTAACCGATCCTGGTAACAGGTGTGACCGATCACAAGCAATACCATGAGAATATGGTAACTGGTCCTGGTAACTTGTGTGACCGATCACCAGTATTTCCATATTGAGGTATAACCGATCCTAGTGATTGGTAGAACCGATTGAACCCATGTATGTGATTTGATATTTGATCAATCACATAGTAGTCTTGGAATACAGGTGAACAAATTCTAAACTTGTTTGGAAGTGTGGTATAACCGATTCCAAGAATGTAAATCCATGTAACTATGAATAAGGATTTACAGTGAAAAGATGTTAACATACTTTGAACACGTACAGACTCTTATCATTTATTGTTCAAAGATATTCCTTAGTACTCAAGGAGATCCTGTGCCGAAATAAATTAAGAATATTTTAATTAAGGTTTTTGATTTTATATGCTTTAATTACCAGCAATTAAATGCATATCTCTAGAGAATAAAAATTAGTAATGTGCATTTACTAATTGGAGATTTTCTATTAAGAGATTTAGGAAATTTTGGACAAGCATTTATTGGAATTAGGAAAACCGAATTTTGCTATTCATTGCATATCTTGAGAATATTTTCGGTTTTGGAAATTCCTTGGTGTCCAAACATCCTTGTTCTACAAATACATAAGTTTGCATTTCTAGCAAACTAGCCTAAGAGCCAGGAAAACTTCATTCTTGTTGTTTCTGGTGGAGCCGTCTATTCGGAGAGGAAAGTATCCTAATTAGGTGAAATCTCTTACGACCGCTCGTTTCAAGACTTCGGTGGAATCAAGAAGCTCTACAAGTACCGTTGGTGGGAAACTAAATAATTGCAGTGTTATTAGTTTTCGATTGATTTGATAGACTAACGATTGTTGAAACTTTGATTGCACCTAGTTTTTCTATTCTTGAGAATCTTCTCTTCTGATATAAGATTCACTCAAACTAGATCGAAGTATCGACGAGATCTTTAAAACTGTTTGTAGATCTAAAGACATCTTGTGATAATCCATTGTTAACAGACTTCATTCTGTGTGTGATTGATCACAAGAGATTCAAGTGGTGTTGTGCAGGTGTTTATTGAAGATTAAAGAAGATTTGATGTAATACCCCGATATTTGGCAGTTGCCACCATTGAATACTGGTAGTCGAGTGGAGCCGCCATAAGGGAAAGGGCTACCGCCGGGCCAGTGTCGATAGAGTGGGTCAACGAGGACGTTGGGTCTGGAAGCGTGGTAGGATGTTGGAACCTTAGTCCCACATTGGTAGATGGGGCTTAATTGGGTAGTTTATAAGTCAATGGGATCCCTCATCTAGTCAACCGGTTTTCGAGTTGAGTTCTACCCATGGGCTTATGACGAGTAAGGGT
This sequence comes from Papaver atlanticum, assembly GCA_023531105.1. Classification (NCBI taxonomy): domain Eukaryota; kingdom Viridiplantae; phylum Streptophyta; class Magnoliopsida; order Ranunculales; family Papaveraceae; genus Papaver; species Papaver atlanticum. The sequence continues at coordinate 1,638,442 of JAJJMB010016078.1, forward strand.
CGGTACCCTAACATTTGGTATCAGAGTCGATGACGGGTCACCTGCCGAGGGTGGGAAGGTATGCTGGACGGGGTTGGTCCAGGTGCTTCACATGAGGGGTAGGGAACGTCGGAGATCTAGGCTTGTGAATATATTCTGGAGCCGAGGACGGCTCCAATTTAAGGTGGTGGTATTGTAATACCCCGATATTCGGCAGTGGTTGGCTGAATGGAAAATAATTAATGATTTTTCCTTTCCTAACACCGAGGCCTTTTCAACACATTTGGCTCCAGAGTTGGCAGAAAACTCTGCAGTTAAGCGTGCTCGGGCGGGAGTAATCCAGGGATGGGTGACCTCCCGGGAAGTTTCTGATGGATTACCGCAGCGATGCCCGTTGAAAACCCCACACTGCCGGATAACCGCAGTGGCAAAGTGGGGACAGTATCGGTGGAGGGACGGGTCATTACATTTGAAGACGAAGAAGATTTCTTATTAGTTCTCATATCTTTGTGTGTGCACAAACCTTGATCGGCTGGGATCCAACTAGAATCGGATTTATTCGATTGATTAGTTGCGTGAGATCGGCATTCTCAATAAATCTATTTGAGATTTATTTTGATTGAGTGTGAATCTAAACTTGAATAATTTGGTAGTTATTGGATAAATTGATCTAACCAGAAAAAAGAGTTTATTAGATTAAACGGAAGATCCTTTGTATATGACTCGAGATATCTTTATCTTGAAAGAATCGAAAGAGTTGTTACCAAACAGATTTGTTGTTCCTATACTGTTTGGAATATGATCCAAAGGAATTGTTCCAGTGCATGCACTCATTGAAGTCAGAAGCGCAGGGATACTGAGGAAACTAAGTGAACTAGGGGTAGTTGCTTGGTCTCAACTATACGAAGTTGTTGTAGATTTTGTATAGCGGCTTAATTATGAGAGTATTCAATTATGGACTAGGTCCCGGGGTTTTTCTGCACTTGCTGTTTTCCTCGTTAACAAAATCTTGCTGTGTAATTTACTTTTGTTTTCCGCAATTATATTTTTTTATATAATTTAAAGTAAATTATACAAATGTTAACTTCGCATATACTTGATAGTGATCCTACAGAGTTTGGTTAAGTCTGAACCTATTATCAAGTATCATACTTGTTGTTGTATTGTCTCGATCTTGTATCCATAGTCAATCACACAAGTTATCTTGTTGTCGTATTTTCTCGATCTCGTATCCATAGACGATCACACGAAGTATGAACCGATTTGTTGTTTTGTCTCGACTCAGTCCATAGACAATTACTTTCGGTAGAGGACTTATAGGTGGATAAATAAAAGATTGTGGTGTATTTGGGTACCCTAGTCTTTTCAATTGGTATCAGAGCAGGCAAACACGAAAATATATAACAATCTGTGTTTGGTGCGATCCAACCTATAAGAATTGAATCTAATGGCTGATTCAGTTAACGTAGTAGCAGGATTTGACTACTTCAAAGACTCGTGGTGGAAAACACGAATGAAGTATATGATACTCTTGTTCCTAAATTTGCTAGGAATTGGGATTAAAACTATGTATGTCTTGAACGACTTACATAATCCCTCGGTTATCATAGAAGTGTATCTCATGGTATTGAATACTAACCTGTTTAGTAACAATGATACAATATTCTATGTGACATGTATTATCTCGAAAATGCACAAGATTCCATATAAGATTTTTCTATGTATGAACCATGACTATTTTGTTCTTGAAAAATATGGGATCTTAAATATATTTCGGATTGGTTACCCAAATATATATGTACACATTTTCAGATCTAAGACTGTCAATGTATCGCTGATAAGGATGCGATTTTGGGATCTTTGTAATATTACAAAGAATGGTTTTTCAGTTAATAATTTTATTAACAATGAATTGCTTCATACACCCCACAACTGTTTTAATGAAGCAAGTGATCTTTCAAAGTATTACTGGACTTATGATTCTAAAGGTATTTTTTATAAATATCTTGTTATGTTCAATGTTGCTTTTGTAAACTCTACTGGAAAATTCTTGAATGAATTTCAAAAATTATCTTTTGGTGATTATAGAGTCAGCAATCACTTGGACATAAATATAGAATTGATCCATAATATAGATCCGATCCAATAAAAATCGGGTTCCCGAAAGAAAAACCTAGTTGCGAAATCGGTTTTGTTTCCCCACAAATCAAGGTTTCCGATTTTGGATGGATTTCCTAAAACTAGTTATTTCCGAAAATCGTTATCTTCACTCCCTATAAAAGAAGATTATTTTGTGATGTCTTCACAGACATCCTGGGAGAAGTTGTTCGAAACAGAAACTAGGGTTTATCATATATCTGAAAATATGAGGAAGAGGAAATCAAGAAATAACAATTCTTTTGATTATCGTGTTAGATACGATGAGATTGACAGGATTAGATTTCCTTTCAAAATAAAAGATAAGCATGAACTCACTTCTTTTGTTGATAATTCATGTTTTGAGAAATACAAAACTCTCAAAAGAATAGAGTTTACTGCTGAAAAGAGATTTGATCCAGAAGTCAAAGATAAGGGTTATGTGAAATTTGTTCAAGATCGAAACTGGGGAAAACTTTTTGATTTTGAAAAATATTCACCCGATTTGGTAAGAATTTTCTATGCTAACATTCACAATATTGATCATGAAAAACTTACCTTTGTTACTCTTGTTGGTTGTTGTATTCACTATGTCGATCGTAAGACGATTTCAAACATCATCAAGTACAATATGGAATGTAATCACATGATTACCGGAGTTGAAATTGAACACGATACCATTTCAACCCGTCTCATTGGAAAGAAGATCATCTGGGAAGAAGGTAGATTACCAACCAAAGATATACCTTTTTACTTAAGGGTATTCGGAAAACTTGCTATAGCAACTCTATTTGCAAGTACAAGAGATAAGTCTGTATGGAATAAGGAATTTGCAGAACTTGTGTACTTTCTGTTGGAAGGTGATTCACGAGTTGATCTTTGTGGGATCATTATCAGTCAAATGATCAAGATATCAGATTCCATCTCATCTCCAGGAGTCAAGAGACATCTCGAATTTCCATGTCTCGTTACCAAATATGTGAATTTACGATGGGAGACGACTTTGATGACATGAGGAGCACTAATGCTGTCTCTAAAAAGACCATAAGTCAAATGATTGGAGGTCAAACCAGAAAACAAATCGTTGAAAGAAAATCACAGATTTCTAACAACAAGTCCGAAAATCTTATGGTTCATCTAAAATTTCTTGTTAGACAACTAGACTGTATTCAGAAATAGTTAGCCTTTGCTGCTCGAAAATACCCAGAAACTCTGAAAGGTATTTTGAACATTGATGCATAGTTTTGGGAGAGCGAAGGGAACCAAGAATCGGAAATAGAAAAATAATGTCAAAAGGGACTAGAAGAAAATGAGTGTTCTACTTCTTGAATTCTTATTTCCAGAAAATAGACATCAATCTTTTGATTTGCTTCAATTATTGTATAAGGTCTATTTTGAATAAAACTATCATTACTTATGAATAAAATTATTTCTTTATAATTTTTCTTGTGATAGTTACCGATTACATAGCCTGTGAATGAATGTTTATATTTTTGCTATGTGTATTCGGTTTATGGGATGTCTGATTTCGGTTTTCATTACCCTTAATATTCGATCTCATATGATGAAACCCTTATGGTTTGTGTGGCTTTTTGATTTAGCGGGATTAAGTTCTAGCCCATGTTGGTAAGCTTTATCAAAGGATCATAAGGTGTTCCGATTGAAACTCATATGTGAAAAGTCACAATATGTTGAATGGATTTATGTTTACATTTGTTGTGTTTAGCATAACATATGTGTTTCGGGTTTTCAACTTTTGTTATTGGCACGCATTAGTTAAAACCGTTTCAACCTTTCTCTGGTAAAGGTTGCTTTTGTTGTTGTTCATTTGTTCTTGCGAGAGGATGACAACACACTAGGGGAGAGTTCTTTTTTGAACTTGCGTTAATGAAGAGAGAGTCCACCTCTTCTACCAACCCTGGGTACAGTGGTGTGGTTTTGGAATTGAAGGGACTGGGCAATTCTAGACATATGGGCTGCATTCGATAACGTTTCTGATAGGAAAAGGATGTGGGATTTGTGAAGGGAAATTAGCCCTTTCAGATGTTGAATGGTTGTTGGATTGTTAATACCTTGACAGTTCTAGGCTAGAATACTCGTACCGAAGAGAAAATAATAAGATTAAAAGGGGTATTATACTATGGGAAGGATCTAAAGATAAGAGAAGGAAAATGGAGTTGTATATGATAAAATGAAAGAGTGCCATACTTGCACCAAAAACGAGATTTGGAACGGTTAATAATCAATAAGAGTATGTTAATGTTAAACATGCATGGATTAGAACAAACACGAAACACCTCATGATAAAAACACAAGTTTTTTTTTTAGATAAATTATATGTGGTTGGCTCAAAACTTATCTCTCGAGCCAAATTTATTTTGTGATTCTAAAGTTTTTCAGGCATTTGAAATACGTTGGCTGGCCCAAAAGTTCTATCATGGATCGAAAATTTCCTTGTGGCTCCAGATTGTTACTACAGAGTGCCACCCCAGAATTTTGATCATGATGCAAGATGTGTCATTAATTAATTAATAATAATAATATAATGATTTTAGGTGAATTTCCTTTGTTGTGGTTAAAAGCTGAACAAAACTCTCTTTTTAGAGCTTCTGGCCCCACAGAAAATTATTAGACCAATAAGAATCTTTCGTTATTTCACACCACCAATATTTGTTCCATGAACACCACAAAATCTGTTTTGTTATTTCCGATATTTTGTTCCGAGCGAATATCAGACCTAAAAATAATTATATATATATATATATTTATTTTTATTTTTATTTTTGCGAGGGCATCAACTCCTGAAACTAATGTCGTCATCGGTGGAGAAGCATACTAGGTAAGATCAATTTTTCTATCACGCTTTTTTGAATTTTATGTTTTATTTAATTTACAGAAACAAAAGTTAGGGTTCTTTCTTTTTCTTTCTTTTATTTCGATTTTTGATTTTTTTTTTCGGCTGTGCTTTGATTTCCCGGATAAGGGTTTATCGCAACAGGCATGGACGAACACGAGTTTCATACTAATAGTAATAATAGTTTTTAATTGATTCTTTTCGTTTGTTAATGCTATGAAACTATCGATCAAGAGAATTTTAACATTGGATTTTTGGGGGTTTTTTTCTTCTTTCTCTATGCATCAACATGGGCCTGTTAAATAAAACTTTCAATATTTCCGTTTTTTATAATTAAATTCTATTAGTTTCATTCTGATTTTACAGTTAGTTATTTGGGTTTCCACAAAACCTTAAAATTAGTTATTATGTCAGTTAATTTTTAGATAACTAGAAGTTGCTAAAGCCAGTAGAAACTCAACGATGATGTACAACTGAAGAAAAAGAAGATTGGCTATTGTTTATAAGAAGAAAACTATGTTTAGTGTGGGACAAACAAGAGTAACATGAATATTGGTCATGATAGCCATATCACCATTTTATTTCTCGCTGCTTCCAAATTGCAATGCGTTGGTTGTTCTGCTCAATATTATATACGCCAAGCTTTTTTGTTATTTGTTTTTCTTCTATGGTTTTGGTTTTTGTGTTTAATTTTTTTCTAATCAAAGAATTGTCCAAAACATTTTTTTTGTGTTGAAATATTGAGTTGATGCCACATTCTACAGAGCCTTTCAGATGGCATTAGTTGGCAGTGTCGCACGCTTTGATAACTCATATCTGGAAACTCAACTTGCGAAAGCGGCGAAGGCTCAAAGTAAAATTCATTCCTGGTAAGCTTTGGGTAGTCCATATTCTGAATGAGATTATCTTAATCTCGCATTTCGACATACTGACTTGAAGTTTCTGCCAATGATGCGAACGTGCTTGGTGATGTTGATCTTTGGGTTGTCCTGCTCATTGTGATAATTGACTTCACAACTAAATTTGCAAGAAACTTGGTGTCTTGATCGACTATATCTGGCAAGCCAAATATGTTGTAAAGTCTTATGATTAAACCATGCTTATCTAAATCGTGGTTTTAAAAAGCTAACATGGACCACTGCCGACTTTGTTTCATCTTGCCTCATGATTAGATATATAGTATCGTATATAAGTTTCATTATTGCAGACTTTCAAAGCCAAAGCGCGAGTCATAGGAGAGGGTACTGCACACCTAGGGTTTAGAATCATGAGACTGAGGTGCTCAAAGGTATGTACAGGCTAGGGAAGATCTTGCAGTTGCTAATGAGATGATAAACTTAGAAATATAAAGAAATCAGGATCTACGGGTCTCCACAAATTAGTAAACTGTATGTCTTCTTTGTAGTTTCTTTATACGCCATATTAAGCAGGCATTTTGTATGATCCCTATCAGGAAACTTTAGACAAAATAACTCCATGTGGAATAGATTGGTAACATGAAGGATGATGTATACAACATTTGTTTATTCAACAAGTTAGGGATGGGTATTAGATAGAAAGTATTTTCATTAGCTTTTATTGTAACTTGGTAATAGAGATGATGATGTGGTTCTTTGTTCATGCACGTTGCTATTTTATCCTCTTATACTAACCCATATTTGTGTTTTTATATTTACTGCAGTTTGTATACAACAAACACTTCAGAATTTCATTGTGAACTGCTATGTAGGCGGGTAAAGAAATTGGTGTTTCTGAAACTTATCCTTGCACTACATCACACGTAGATATCTCCAAAGAAAGATTATGACATGATTTTGCAGAATTAGTTTGTTCAGGGACCAACAGTTTCTTTCTCGGAAGACCACCAATGATATGGAAATGCATCTATTCGTACTATATGCTTGATTTATTTGGTTATGGACATCCTGGACAAACAGCAGGAGGTTATGGTTTGTTTATGGGCTAACTGTGGATATTAACACCTTTTAGAATGTGGATATCGAAAATTTATCGAGCATTACTGATCTTCAAGATATCACGAGTTCAAGGAAATGTTTGGACCCAGTTAAAGAGGAGTTCAGTGGTCTCATGTGGTAGTTAAGATTAGAGGGTTCTGCTTTTACATGAAGACGACCCTTAGGATTCCGTTATGCATTAAGTTGATTCTGAAGAGCGGAACTAGGCTATCCCTGGTTTATACTTTACAAAATGTGTATATATTTTTTTTTCTTTTTTTTATCCTGAAACTGGTGTATACTTTTGCTTACGGGTTATTATATATTTTTCTGTCTTTTGAGTTCTAATTACCATTTTTTATTATTTACATGTTGATGTCATTGTAAGAACGTTATGTATTGTTCAGCCATAAACACAACTGCCGTAGTTTGATCCTCAGTCCTCACGTTAATTAGTGCAATTCAATTCTTATTTTGGATGATAAATTGGAGCCCGTGCAAAGCAAGGGCGTACCACCTAGTTTGAACTAAAGTCTATCATATTTATTTATTTTTTGATAGGAAAAAAAGCCTATCATATGCTGTACTATTTTCTTCATGCGGTCAAATCCAGAAAAACACATAAAATTCTACTTTCCTATGCCTACTTTGCCCCCAAAATAAACTCTATTTTTACAAAAATCCTACCAGATTTACACTAAAATAGGAAAACAAGTGGGGCCTAATGCACCCACATGCCCCAGTGTAGCTACATCACCGTGTACGACCATGATGAATCTTGTATAGAAGGATCCAGGGAAAACCAATTATGGCTTGAAAGGCCTTGATGAATATGTAATCTTGCAAATTTATTACCAAAAATCTCTCTTTGGATGCAAAATTTAACATGACCAAGATCTTCCCGGCGACGCAAATGTTGATTAATCTATGAACCAACATTTTTGGGTGGTCATTTGTCACATCATTGCTACGTCTCATTTTTGGAGTATCACCCTTTGGCCTTTGCTCGTTTATGCAAGAAAGAACTAAAAATAGAGAGTTTAATTCCGTTACGATACAGAAATACCGCGTGAAATAAATATACACGTACTCCAACATTACAGCAAGATCTCCCTATAAACAATTACAGCAAGATCTCCCTATAAACAATATAACCAAAAAAAAAACAAAAAAACAAACAGACTTTTATTCTTCTCTCTTTGATTTGAAATTTAAAAGAATGGGTAGTGTCAAGATCAACATCCCTTGCCTAGATGATCAAAAACCAGCTGATTCTTCTACCAAAACCAGTAAAGAAACGAAAAAGATTATCGAAAAGAAGAGTACTGCGACTGCAAAAGGAGGAGGCGTTTTTGTTGTTGCATTCAAAAGATGGATCCATGGCGTAAAGAAGTTTGCTAAAGAAGATAAAAATAGAGTGATTATATTTTCATTGAAAGTGGGTTTTGCTATTCTAATCGTATCCTTGCTGGTATTGTTTCAATCACCTTATAAACTGTTTGGTAATGATGTTGTATGGTGCATTCTCACTGTTGCTAGTATGTTTGAATACACTGTTCGTACGTATACTTTTTATTTTCCCTTATTTTCATAATCGATTCTGAGATTCTTATGTGAATATGTTCTGATAGTTTTCCATTATTCTGTTTTTAAGGAGACACATTTAATAAAGGTGTTAGTCGAGTTATCGGATGCTTACTTGCTGGAATCCTTGCTGTTGCTATCGATCTAGCAGCCATACATAGTGGTCCTGTTGCCGAACCTTATATAATTGGCATCGGTATATTCTTTTTCGGTATGTGGAATTGTGCATGTTTCATATATTTGATTAATCTTCAGATTTATTCCAAAGACGGCCTGTAAACTAGATGTATTGTTACGCAGGATGTCTATTCACTTCAATATTGAAGCTAAAGCCATCTATGGAACCTTATGGAGATGGTTTTAGAACCATACTCCTCACGTTCTGCACGCTTGTGGTCTCTGGTTATCGTGTTAGACATCCGCTTAAAACTGCTGTTACTCGACTTTATTTGATTGCCATTGGAGGGTTTGTAGCGGCTCTTGTTAATGTACTCATTTTCCCTATATTGGCTGGGGAAGAATTGCACAAAGAACTTGTCGTTGACTTTGACTCTGTCGCTGACTCTCTTGAAGGTCAGTTTTTATTACCCTAAGGATACATGAATAAGCCTGCAGCTATAAACTGAGTGTGCAACCCTGACAAAAAAAAAATCTATACTTCGGGATCTAATATTGTTTTAATTGTGATGACATGACTTTAGAATGTGTTAAGAAATATTTAGAGGATGATGCATCTGACCAGCCAGAGTTCTCAAAAACGGTATTAGATGAATTTCCAGATGAACCTGCTTATCAGAAATGTCGATCTGCGCTGGACTCCTCAAAGAAACTTGAAACACTGGTATTGTATAAGAAAAAGAAAAAAACTTTAGTATTTAGTGATGATCTATAACACGCTTTATCGATGCATTGTAGGCTAATTCGGCTAAATGGGAGCCACCACATGGGAGATTTTGTCATTTTCTCTACCCTTGGTCAGAGTACGTTAAAGTTGGTACGGTTCTTCGGTATTGCGCTTATGAGGTCAAGGCTCTTCACGGTGTCCTACATTCAGAGATTCAGGTGATTTCTTTTTCTCTACCAAAGATTAACCCTTACTTTAGTTTTATTAGTACTTCTAGCGCATAATGTTCATATTCCTGCGCTTCATTAGTTACTGAAGGAGGTCTGACTAGGATACAGTAGCTGCAAAATTTTCTATATTGTAACTTGTTCTGCTAACGTTTTTGCACCAACAGACATAAAATTATTGAGAAGATACTGACAGTACTTATTCACAGTTCCAGTCTCCCATTTGATATTAACAACATCGTGTGAGACTGCTTGTTCATTAACCCGTGTGTTACTATACTTTCTTCAACTTCATATTTACTGCCTATTGCATGTGTAGCTTTAAGTGCAGCAATCTAGGCTTCAGCACGTAGTGTTGTCTTTCGAAGTTTGGAAAAGCTTCATGGAAGGTATTGATTTCATCATAATAATGAAGGAAAAACTCTTATATGGGGTTTCAGTTATTTGATATTCGTAACTTTTTATTTGTATGTAATTTTTACTTGAGTTTTTGGAGATTTTCTTTTAGCTAGATACTCTTGCAAGTCCTGTTTTCGTCCTTACAGACTTCACGGGACTTCTCCAAGCCAGTATAGGTACACATGCCACTGATGCCAGTGGTTAGAGCTAGACTCTTTACTTGAAGTCTCAAAGTTAACGAATATTTTTTTATGAGTCTCTTATACACATATATGTTATTGAAAACTGACATTCACGAGTTTAATTTTTATAAGCTTGCAAAACACCCCATCAAAATCTCACCACCGAAATATAGGTGAGATTTTGGTGAATTTAGTACCTTTTTTGATAGCTGAAACCTTAAAGGAGCAATATCTCCTGTAGCTTCTTCGTCCATGGTAAGGGCTCAGGTACGTTAATTTGTCCTCATTTCAATTTAAATCTTGTGCTTCCCTTCCGTTTCCTTTGCAAGAATTCTAAGTTTTTTGGTTAAGGTTAGCTACTGAGCTATTGTTAGAATTTTTACTTATCTGGTGTTTGGCTATTACAATTTTGAAGTGAATAACAGAAATGTAGTGATTCACCCAAAGAACTATTTTTTATCGTTAAATACTTTTTTTGCTCGATATTTATCGTTAAATACTGCTTCATTGCAAATTTGAGTTTGGCAAGCTTTCTATTTTTAAAGTTGGTAGTTGAGTGCCGACCCAAATGTGTAGCACAGAAGTTGTAACCATAAGAATTTATAGTTCACATTCATGGGTAATATATTTCCCCCTGCATTTTACTAAAATTTCCTCAGAATTTTCTACATAGGAATTTTCTACATAGACGTCTGCTGAACTTTTGTTGTCTACATGAGGCGACTGTTTCTAACATGTTTTGGGTTTGTTTTTATCATCATTCAGCCACCACATGCTCTTCCAACTGCATTCCAGTCGGAGATTAGAAAAGCAAGCCATCAAGCAGCAGAACTCATATAAGATGTTTAGGCAAAGACATAAAAGACCTGAAACATACTCCCCATACTGCATTACAAGAAAAACTCCACTCAACCGAACACCTCCGCCATACAACATTCTCATGTTCCGATAGCAGCACAGCATTATCTCTTGCAGCATTCACATCTTCCGAGAGTACTGCAGCATTGTCTCTTGCGACATTCACATCTTTGTTGATCGAGTTCTTTTCCCGGCTTGATCACTTGGCTGAAGCTGTCGATGAACTAGCAAAAACAGCAAAGTTCAAACCTTATTAGCAGGGATGAATTCTCGATGAACTAGGGAGAACTTGCAATTGTTTCTGGATTTTGCCTTTATGACCTCGGTATGAAGTTGTATTGTAATCCTTTTTGAGCGTATTTTGTTACTCCAAGGACTTCTTCTCTCTAGTATTGCATACAAACACCACCGTTTTTGCATATAAAACACACCACGCAACGTCACCAGCGAACATGTAGGTGTTTTCCATTATTATTTTTTTATTTTTTTCAAAGTCAAATACAAGACTCCCTTCTCAAGTCATGTGTGAAAGGTATGCAGTTGCCTGAAAGCCCGGACAAGGGAGATGCATCACACCGAGGGAGAATGGGCTCGAATCTTCTGCCCGGCTTTCTTAAGATGCTTTAAGCCTTTAGGGTACAGAAATAAACAAATACTCGTATATAAATATGGCCGCTGTTAAAACCCCTTAAAACAAAGGGTATATTAATTATATGTCCCTAGTTTTAACACCCTACAAATATATCCTTATACAACAATAAATATATCCATACTTTTTAATAACCTTATCAATTTAAAATTAGATTACCTTAATACTCTCATCCATATAATATTTTTCTTTATTTCAAAATGGAACAAATTTCTTCATTTACCACTTCACCACCACCACTAGCACCACCACCACCAACATTCAACTACCATTCCACCACCACCGTTCAACGACCACCACCACTAATATTCCACCACCACTCCGTCACCACCACCATTACACCACCACCAGTCCGCCACCACCACTAGTCGTCGCCGCCACCGCCACTAGTCCGCCGCCGCCCCCAACCACCACTAGTCCACCGCCGCCGCCGTCACTGGTTCAGATATTTCTGTATCAACAACAGTAATTGATCCAAATAAAAACAGAATCAATAGTAGAAGTTGATCCAATTTAGGGGATCAACAACAATAGTTGATCCAAAAAAAAAAAGGATCAACAGTAGAAGTTTATCCAATTTAGGGGATCAACAACAGTAGTTGATCCCCTAAATTGGATTAACAATGAAAGTTGATCCCTGTAAATGGAGTGAACTTGGCGTGAGTCGAACACGCATCATCTGACATGGAGTCAGTCATGCTACCATTGCACCACAAGTTCAACATTTGAAGAAATTTACATGATTTAAACTACAAGCATGATTTAAACTACAAGCATGATTATACTAATCCAAGAAAATGTTGTCAACAATAGGAGTTGATCGGATCAATAACAGTAGTTGATCCCATAAAAAATTGGGTCAACAACAGGAGTTCATCCCATAAATGGGATCAACAACCCTAGTTGATCCCATAAAAAATTGGGTCAACAACAGGAGTTGATACTCGTGAAACTGAACATAAAGAGTAAGGTAACAAAAGTAATAGTTACTTCAGAGAATATCCACCACCACTGATCTTCTTGTATTTATCATTCCAGCCTCACCACCACCAACAATCACACAGAATATCCACCACCACTAACAATCACAAAAAAATCCACCACCACCACCACAACAAATACCAGTACCACCACTATCTCCATCAACAATTTCAATATTCTAACCTTACCAAATAACCTCAATCATTAATAGAAAACACTTCAAACACAAATCTTAAATAAACTATCGAAGATTGGAAACTGATTTTTCGAAATTGATTGAATCAAAATCAAAATTATAAATCATAAGATATATAAACTCGTTTAAACCCAATCGATTGCTTACCTATTTAATCTTCATGCAGATTGTTCAAGACCGGAATCACTAATCAACACGATCTTCAACAAAAGTAATTGAAAACCATTAGAAGATGAACCCTAAAACTATCAGAAAATAACCCTGAAAATTGAAACTCTCGATCTCCCCGAATCTAATATGATACCGAAAACTGGAAACAAAAGGAAGAAGGAGGTGAACAAGGATCTGTTTCTGAAGTGGTGGTTGTGCTGGAATAGTGGTGGCGACGATGAAGATGGTAGTGGTGGCTGTTGTTCGGGGGAGGAGGAGGAGAGCGATAAGATTAAAAAGAAGAAGATTGATTTTTGTTTGATCGAGAACAATTTTAGATCTGTTACACAGGGAGGGTAAAATAGGTGTTAATGATTAATTAGATTCCCTTTATAAAAGGGAAGGGCATATTTATTGATGGATGGGGATATTTGTGAAGTCCATGAGAAGGAAGGACAATAATTTAATTTCCACTAAAACAAATTAGCTTAGCTTCTCTTGCCATATTGCAAAGAAGAAGTCTAGAAAAGAAAAGAGAAAAAAGGCAGGAGAATTCAGTAGATAAATTGAACCGGTTAGAAGAACTTAATGGAGAGTCTTCACGCAGATATTTTAGAAAACATACTCTTTCGGTTACCTGCAGGGACGGACCCAGATTGATTCTAGGGTAGGGCTAAGTCTCCATTCGGGACATTGCGGCCTAAGGCCGGCGAATTTTTTTAGATAGTCAGAAAATGATTTTTTACTTAGAAAAACGTAAAAACGATGATTATATCCAAACAAAAAGCTTAGTAAGCTTGCAGTGCCTCTATTAAGTGACTGAATTCTAATAATTTAACTCCTATCAGTTTCATTTTCTACTTAATACTGGACTAAAGCTATGATAAAACTAACATGATTTTTCAAATGGGCTTATGTGATGTGATTACCTATTAATTTTAGGGGCTAACAATAAAAACTTAGCAAAACTATGTACTAATTTTAGGGGCTAATAATAAAAACTTAGCAAAAATATGTACTATTTTTTTTTACTACCAAATCAAGGGACGGGCTATAGCCCAGGTTATCCCCTTGCTAGGCCCCGGTCCCTGGTTACCTGTTGATTCAGCCGCCAAACGTGTATGCACAACTTGGAGAGCAATCCTCCGTGACAAAACTGAAAATCCAGGAGGTTTCCTTTTCGCTCTTTCTGTTTCCTACGGAGTTATAAAACAAATACTTTTCTACGAAGATGATTCAAAGTTGATGAACTGCTATTCTGACAACATGGAAACAAAAAACAACAGATTTATTTCATGGTTGGGTCTTGTAATGGTTTGGTTTGCTTTGGCAAATTTACTATTAATTCTCTAGATCCTTTTCTAGTCTGCAACCCGTTTAATGGAGAATCTATCTGTCTCCCGGAATTTAATTATTCTAAGTTGCCCGGGGCTAGGGATATATCAAGCTCAAGGAAACCCTATGGTCGCTTGGCAAGTGGGTTTGGCTATAGTCCTTCAACTAATGATTACAAGGTTGTTTCAATTCTTTATTGTAAAGAGGAACGGGAGGGAGGACATGTTCATGTATATACTCTTGGCAGCGGGAAGTGGAGATACATCGGACCTACTGGTCACCGTTGCGCATTCTTCAATTATTCATCAGGTATCTATGCGAATGGAGCACTTTTCTGGTTGCACCAAAGTAGTAATTACAGGGTACAAGAAAGTGAGATTGTGGCCTTTGATTTGGAAGGTGAGAAGTTCCATTACATTGCATTGCCACGTTCTAAAGATTTTGAATACACAACTTACGCTTCTCCACTCAAGTTGCTTGTAGGGATAATGGAGCTTCCCGCGCTGACGTATGAGTATACAAGAGAAATAATAGAAATACCAGAACTAGTTACGCCATGAAAGAGTGTGATGGGGAACAAAACTACCAGGGGAGAATTTCGACACATTGGCTCATGGAGATTAGCCTACAGCTGGATATTCCATATTATTACAAGCCATACGCAATCACAAGGAGCAATGCACTTTTATGGTATGATTATGTTAGCACGAACCTCTATTGGTATGACCCTAAAACTTCAACCTTAAACAAACTTCGAGATGATTATGAGGCTAATGGTAAGGAACGTGTTCACATTGACGCAATACCTCATACATGTAGCATTGTTTCTTTAAAAGATTTGGGAGAAACTAATGTGACTTCTTTGAAAGATTTGATGGTCAAGCCTCGTCCGAGGCAGGCTTTTTAATCATCCAAAACAAGTAAGGCCATGATTGGTGAACTTGTTTCATGTTTTGTTGCATGTCCTCCACAAATTCTTAGTTACTTCGCTTTCAATATGCTTTACTAGATGCATGCTCTCAGTTTTTATAATCAAACTCTTCCAAATACCATCAGATTATATAATGTTATGCTAAGTCGTTTTGTCACAGCGGTAATGAGTTTGGACAAATGAACACAGAAAGTACTAAATATAATTTCAAAACAGATCTCAATGCAAGCTAAATATAACTTCTTTTTTGATCGAGTTCTTATCTCGGCTTGATTCACTTGGCTGAAGCTGTTGATGATCTCGCAAAAACTGCTAAAGTTCAAACCTTATTAGCATGAATTCTCAATGAACTAGAGAGAACCTGCAAGTATTTCTGAATTTTGTCTTTAAGAAGTATGAAGTTGTAGACTAATCCATTTTGAGCGTATTTGTTACTCCAAGGACTTCGTAATTTCTGATACTTGAATACATGATTTAGTTGATTTCATATTTAACTAGTATTCGAAGTGTTAAGCTTACCGTGAGTTACCAAAAGAATATATTGTGCGAGCTTATTATCACTTAGCGATCTTATGCTCTAAAAAATGAACAACATACATTTCCGTCTGAAAATGAAAAAAAAAAAGAAAAAAAAAAAAGAAAAAAAGCTAGGAAAGTAAGCATATTAAATTGTTTCTCTACAAGTCGAATCCGCTCAAACTTGATACGGACATGGAATCGACTGAGAGCTGGAATTATTTGACTTGGGAGGAGGAGGGAGAAGCCACATTATTTGACTTGAGGAGGAGGGAGAAGCCACTTTGCAGCACCTATGTAATTGAGATCCATGTAGGGTTTTGCTTCTGCATCTGTTAATTTCTTGGCAAATTTTACGCGACCCTGTAGGTTTGCTCCTGGCCCCGTACACATGTACTCTGCATTGTATAAAGTACTGCACCAGACCAAGACAGAAAAAATGGTTAAAACTTTGAGTTTCATTCAGTATAGTCTTAGATTACTGGTTGTAGGTAGGCCCTGATTCCGCCAACGTACACTCGTGCCATTAGAAAAACATGATCGACATTTTGAAAAGAGAAGAATACTGTATAGTGAAAGGTAAATAACATGTATATACCTATCGACTCCAGTTTTTCCATTATCGCTCCATCCTTCCGGATGGACAACACTTGACATGTCTGTGTACAAGAAGACAGTTTTTCCGTAAGGTTTCCACAGTCGACCTAGGTATGTTTGCCCATTACTGACACCCGAAATGGAACAATGTACAAATGCATATCCAGTATCGTCTGACGGTTTTTCTCTTCCGTGGGCTGTTATAACTCCCCCTAAGTCCCAAAGTGCTTTTATCTCCGCATTCTGCATTAAACACGAACGAGCTCATTTCCCATGAAGTGGCACGCGATGTAGAAGAAATACAGATGGCAAAGAGAGATAATATTATACCAGATAGATTGTTTTCGCATTTCCAAATATAAAATCAGCCATGCCTTCGATATAACAATCTTTGAAAAAATGATTGCCATGAAGATCACATAATGTGTCTTGAAATCCTTTGAACCTGCAATTATAGAGCGCGGCATTTTCCCCAACCAGAGTTAATGCCACTGCTTGACCATCCATGCTTCCCAACTTTGGCATCGGTGATGAATTCTAACAATTTATCAACAAACGTACAACAGAAAAAGTTAAAAATAACAATCAAATGGCAACATGTATTGTTTCTGTGGAAAGAACCAAATCCTCACCTCGAAGATGATATTGACAGCCATGAAAAAATTGGAATAAACCGTGACAGAGCCACAAAGTTGTACCACCATATTTTTTGGATGTACCATCAAACGTTAAAGTTGGCATATCTTTGGGATCACCATACAACGTAACAAGTGGTTGGTCTCTTTCTATGGTCACCTTCTCTTTATAAGCTCCGGGACCAATCGAAATGATGGTACGTTTAGTATTTGCTTTTGGTATAGATTTAACGGCTTCGGTTAGAGTTTTGAATTGACCTGAATCATCTTTACGAACTTTGATTATTACTACATCTTTCTCGTCTGTTACAAGAGCTGGATCAAGATCAGCTTCACGTTTATCAAACGGGAGTATATTTGCAGCAAACCAACTTTGCAAACTTGCTTTGCTGGTTGGAATCGGTGCTAGAGGAGCTGAGAACACAGGAGTTATGTGTAGTAATATAAAATTAAGTTGAAGAACAAGAAGAATGGGAGCTAAAAACGTTGCAGAAATGATGTAAGTCTTCATTTTTTTCTTTTTCTTTTTGTGGGCTAGTTTTTGTATGTATTTTAGAAATCTCAGAAGGTAAAAGTCTTTATAAGAGAAAGAGAGAGTTTTTAACGGTGCTTTTTTTGGTGTGAATGAAATTCATTACTGAAATACGTTATTAATTAGCATTCTGAGATTGATATTGTGTCTTGTATATATAGTAAAACAATTTATATAATACGTAATTTTACAACCAGCAGTCCATGAGGCATTATTGATGGAACCATACTTTAAAGTCACATGCTTTGCTACAAAAGCCTTTCTAAGCACTAACCATTTTCGCTGTGTGCTGTGGCCTCGAGACGTATCAAAAGATGACTGCTGTAATATTCTTGTCTTGTTTCATGGTGTCTGAGATCCAAAATGTTTTCATGTGAGATTTTAAGTGCAGGTATTTATGACTTGGCTGCAAAAACTTCATCAGTTGTCTTGTTACAACCATTTTCTTGTAAGTTGTAATACTTTTTCGTTTTCTCTGAATACACTTATGCCTGGGTTGTTAATTTTGTACTAGGAAGTTGCCATTCCAACCATTAAAACCCATTTATGGTGCATCACACCGAGGGAAAATGGGCTCGGATCCTCTGCCCCGCCTTTCTTAAGAGGCTTTAGGCCTTTAGGGTACAGAAATAAACAAATATACTCGTATATGAATGAAATCATCTTCTCTTGCCGTATTGCAAAGAAGGAAAAGAAAAGAAAAAAAGGCAGAAGAACTCAGTGGATAGATAGATAGAATTGGTTAGAACTTGATGGAGAATCTCTGCACAGAGATTTTAGAAAACATACTCTTTAGGTTACCTGTTGATGCAGCTATACAGGCCAAACGTGTGTGCACAACCTGGAGAGCAATCATCCGTAATAAAACTAAAAATCCAGGAGGTTTCCTTTTCGCTCATTCTGTTTCCTACGGAGTCAAAAAAACAACTAGTTTTCTATGAAGATAATTCAAAGTTGATGAACTACTATTCTGACAACACGGAGACTGAAAACAGCAGATTTATTACGGAATCCTTCCCGAAAAATTTCATGGTTGGGTCTTGCAATGGTTTGGTTTGCTTTGGCAAATATTATGCATATTCTCCGTATACTTTTCTAGTCTGCAACCCGTTTACTGGAGAATCTGTCTGTCTTCCGGGATTTAATTACTCTGAATTGCCTGGGGTTGGGGATATATCAAGTCTCTATGGTCGCTTGATGAGTGGGTTTGGCCATAGTCCTTCAACTAATGATTACAAGGTTGTTTCAATTCTTTATTGCAAAGAGGAAGAGGAAGGAGGACATGTTCAAGTATATACTCTTGGCACCGGGAAGTGGAGATACACCGGACTTACTGGCCACCGTTGCGCATTCAATTATTTATCAGGTATCTATGCAAATGGAGCACTTTTCTGGTTGCACAGAAGTAATAATAATGGAGCAGGTGAGATTGTGGCTTTTGATTTGAAAGGTGAGAAGTTCCACTACATCGCATTGCCACGTTGTAAAGATTTTGAGTACATAGCTGTTTACAGTTCTCCACTCAAGTTGATTGGAGGGAATAATAATTTGTATTTTGCTCATTCATATAATGGAGGCTGTCGCACTGACATATGGGTGTACAAGAGAGATAATAGGAACACAATTTTGTCACATTGGCATAAGGAGTTTAGCATAAAGCCGGGTGTTCCATTTTTTTCTCAGCCATTCCCAATCACAAGGAGCAACGCAGTTTTATGGTATCGTTTTTCTGGCATGAGCCTCTATTGGTATGACACTAAAACTTCAACCTTAAACAAACTTGGAGATGATAATAAGGCTAAGGGTGGGGAACGTGTTCACATTGATGCAAAACCCCATACGCGTAGCATTGTTTCTTTGAAAGATTTGGGAGAAACTAATGTTACTTCTTTGAAAGATTTGAAGAAATTGAAGTTACCTAGTAAGGTTTCACAGACGTGTCCGAGGCTAAGGGCTTTTTAATCATCGAAAACAAGTAAGAGCATGATTGGTGAATCGCATTCATGTTTTGTTGCATGTCCATCACAATTTTTAGTTACTTAATGTTTTGCATATATTTAACCGCATAGCAATGTCAAGCAAGACTAGGTTGGCTCTAGATATACTCAGTCTAAGTCGATCTGTCACAGCCGTTGTCAAGCTTTGTAGATGAATTTAATATTGTAGGAATTAATAGAATTATAAACTAAATGCTAAATTGTTAATGACTTTGGACGCATAAACGTACCAAATATAATCTCAAAACAGATCTCGGTGCCAGATTATACACGAACTAATTAAATGAATGTACATGATAATTTACAAGTAGTTAAGAATTTTGAACTCCATTTTCCTTTGAACGGAGATCGACCTAGTACACTGTCATAAATGTTCTCACTTTCCTGGAGCAAAGTTGGTAATATATTTCCCCTTGCATTTTACTACAATTTGTTCAGAATTTTCTACGGATATCTGCTGAACTTTTGTTGTTTACATGAGGCGACTGTTTCTAACATGTTTTGGGTTCTTGTATCATTCAGCCACCACACTGCATTCCAGTGAGAAAAGAAAAGAGCGTAATATTTTTGTACAAGATTTAAAGTGTTGGAAAACAAGGAGTTGGGGTTTAGGAAGGGCTGCTGAAAAGATTGTTTATTCGTAACTAGAGAGTTTCGAACTCTTGACCAACTTATCAAAGGAATCCAGAAATTAAGGTCGTTGTGTTCGTTTAGTCCCACGGCGTCATAGGTTCTCTATAAGCTCGTCCCTTCGGGGACATCCGATAAAATTAGAACGATACAGAGAAGATTAGCATGGCCCTGCGCAAGGATGACACACACAAATCGAGAAATGGTCCAAAATTTTTATTTTTTTTCATTTATTTTTGCTTGTAATGCTCCTTGCTCATCGTACATTCCTCCATAATATTGTTTTTTGTTTTTCAAAGTTAAAGACAAGACTCCCAGTATGGTGTGAAAGCATTGGAGAAAGACAATAGCCTTAGCTGGGAAATTACATTCCCGTTGTTTGTTGTTGTCTCATTAAAAACCTTGCCGAGTAACAAAACCCTGTAGGAAAAAGCAACCTCGGTGAAGGAAATAATTCAACACACTATTAGATGCTCCCCCTGATGTCAGACAATTTTCATTAGTTTAATGCAGTCAGAAGAAGTTTATCACACTTTACTTTGGTGACTTGAATGTTTATAAGACCATGTTGTTGATTCTGAAAGTTACGTTGCTTAACAAACTATCGCGTTTCATTTCTATGATCCAGATATTTTCAGTAATATCAACGCGATCTTTATGTCTTCAACGTTCAACATACTTGATGTTTTTAGTGTTGTCTCACTAAAAACCTTGTCGCTTGTGAAAAACTATTCTCGATCGAAGGGAAAAAGAGTACAACACAACTTCAATTTTGAAGTAAAATATGTCGACATCATATCCTTGGATCCTCCCCCTGATTACTTTCAGAGTTGTTCTAGACAGTTCCTTTAGTCATGTTATTTTCGAAACTGAATATCGTAATGACTTAGGAAATAGTCTACCATATCTCCCCATGATTACTTTCGTTGGAGAAGAGATTATTGTTCCTTCATAATCAACAACTTTTGGATTGCACTTTCATTAGTATTCCTTTTTATGTCCTTGTAGGGATAAAACAAATTTATGTCAATGGTTACTTTTAAGTACATGATTACATTCATTATACCATTTCAATGACGTTGCGTTGGCGTTGAGATATATCTAGCTAACAAGTTCCCTGGGGATGTAAAATTTAACCGAGTACATTATTATATTAAGTACAAAAATGCGTCTATTGTACTTAGATATGGGAATTTCATCTCCCAACACATCTTCGTTATCTTCCTTTAGACGAAATGGTCTCTTACTTACATTTAAATCTCGACTAATCATGGGAGTGCTATCAGGATGCATGTCTTTGTTAAATTGCCTGACAACTTTATACATATGCAAACTGGTGGAATAATATACCACAAGCTCAGTATTCGGTCGAGCTTTCCACATATTTTTCATCTCAATTTCGGATTTCAAATAGCTTTTAAGGTCTCTTATTACATCAAGAGTATCCATCATGTCTGTACCATCGACATAGATATCTACAATCCAAATTAGGAACTTTCTTGTGAATACACAAGGAAAAATAACTTGCTTGTTTATCCCCTCCAAATCAAATAGTCACTTAGACGGGTATACCACATCCGCCTGATTGCTTCAATCTATAAGTGAGCATTCTATCTAACTGTAAACACACTTTGTGGTTTAGAGTCACTTGATTTGGGCAACAAAAGGCTATCAAGTACTTTTGTAGATATCTGTTATCTCTTGATTCTTTCAGAGATACGTAACAACCACATACATATGCTACATTTCAAGTCCTTTTGAAATTACCAAGCTAACTAAGTAGCGGAACGTTATAACGTTCATTACAAGAGAACAATTCCAGGGCTTTGTGAGAAACCTCGCGCCACAAGGCGAGTCTTTATACATTAAGGATGCTTTCTTCTCATTATGCTTTGTGACAAATTAATCTTGTATGTCCAATAGGCTTTACACTTGGTTGGTTAGCACTACCACACCAAATACCTATATATTTGTCAAAGAACCAAGTTCTACCTGGATTGTATACGCCAAATATGTTATTCGTTGACATTAAGCAACAAAGAGCTTGGTTCGATCTCATCTTGCTCTATTTCCTTAAGCAAGTGTATATGAAATTAATCATCAATATGCTCACATGATCTTTCCATTGACTCGTGCGCATTCTCATAATCCATTTGGGATGTCATTGTTCTCTGGAATCATTAAACTTCGGAGCATCCTCCAGTTTGATTCATGGACATATTCAGAGACAATCTTATGAGATGATTTATGATGATATAAATAAGTTGTGCCTTACTCACCTACTTCCTTTCTAGGTGAGGATTGATCGAACCAAATGGTGTCTCCAACTTCCTTTATGGAGCCACGGCCTCAACCACACTTCCACTAAGTGTAGTTGCAATACCTTAGTCTATGGTGTATATCCCTTATTGAGGATTTGTAACCTTGCAGGTAGGTTTGTAGCTGGTATGTGTAATCTCATCACTTTAGCGACATCAGTGTACATTCTGAAAATCGATTATTCTTTGTCACTTCACATTTACATTGTGGAGTACAAGAATCAATATGATACATGGTAGGAACATACCACGACAATTCCCTTCGCTCCCTTAGAAAATAATTTTCCTTATCTCCCCCTAATGACGGGAAGACTGTCTCATTAAAGTGATAACCGCAAATCTAGCGGTAAGAGATCTCCTTCCAAAAGTTTTAAAATGCGGATAATTGTTGGGAACTCATTTCCAACATAACTACTTAACAGTTTTGAAGACCCATCATAGTACGATGTGGAGTCGTAATAGCACAAATATAGTGCAACCAAAAATGGGTAAGAACACGAATGTCAGGCTTAAATCCAGTTACCAACTGGTACGCAAAAAGGGTTGACTAATATTGGGTTCTAAAACGAATTAAGTAAAGATGCGTGTAATATTGCATATCCCCAAATTAATAAAAGGTAGGTTGGTACGCATAACCTATTCCTTAGACACCATCTGTAACCTTTAATGGTAGCCTCTGCGAGACCATTGGGTATAAGATGCTCTATATTGGTCCTATTATGCAATATTCATCAAGTTATTTTGATGTAAATTCTCTAGCATTAACAAGGGCGGTGAGACTTTGCACTTTGCATTGTGTAATATGTGCTAGGAGTTCTACAGAAATTAAACGCATCGTTTGTAGTGAGCAATAACTGATTTAATGAGTCGAATCATCCACCAGAGCCATAAATCACTTGAATGGTCTGCATTCTGCATGGATATATGTTCACTAACAATGCTTTATTTCTTTGAAGAATGAGTTATTCACCATTTGCATCTAAGTAAAACAGGATAGTCTCAATCATGTTTTACTAATGAAAAACTTTGTAAGATGAGTGACATGCTTTCTTACTCTAAAGCATAATGGGGAGAGGCAGTGCAAATCTAGTAACTTTAGAAATCACTGATTGTGATAGATGCCATAACTTCGCATTCTATTAGTTCATTGTCTTGTACACTTGTTAGAGCACTGCTCGGTCGAACTCGCATTTGTTGCTATCTCAAGCATGTTTGTCAATGTTAGTGATCAAAACTATAATTCTAGCCTATTTATAGATGTCTCGGACTAGGACATAGATTGTGTAGTTGAGCTTTAGACTTTGCGGCGTTCATCATTTGAAGACGAAGAATTACTAAGGGGAGCTTGTGGAACTTCATCGACAAAAGGTATGTGGAGATTGAAACTCATCTATCACTTGGAAAAGTCTATTTCTACTTTATCTCCTATATTGAGACATAAGTCGTATTACGATATAGTTTTCTATATACACATTTGAGATTTCGAGCTGGGTTTAGCTCGCTTACATATTTCTCGAAATATTTATTGGCAAGCTTCCGCTTCGACCAAGTTCATCTTATATTCTTGACGAATGTCAGAATATGACCATGTGAAAATTGCTGAGTAACATCTTACATGGTTTGTGTGATACAGTCATTTGGCGTAGACTTGGAATGTTTCGATATGATTATTTCAATATCTTGAAAATTGCTTTGATGCTAATAGTGTGTAAAAATGGCTATTGTCATCCTCTAAGAAAGTTTCAATGATTGAAATAAAGAGCTTAGAATCATGTAACCATGTTTGGATATAAACATAGTGTGTTATCACATTTGTGTGTAAGTCCAAAACCGGGAACCTGAAGTATGCGTACCCGTACGTGTACTGGCAGTTGTTGGATGTCTGGGCAAGTATGCGTACCCGTACGCATACTGGCGGAAGTCTCATGTCCATGAATTTCTGCTGGAGTTTGGAAGTGTGAATTGGTATGCGCACCCATATGCGTACTGGCGTAACCCAAACTCGGTCCGGCTACTTAAGTATGCGTACCCGTTTGCATACTTGAGTTGGTTACTTTCTAAAATCGGTTGTACATGAACTTAAACATTTAAAAATTAAGGAATGCAATCTTTGCAAACCGTGGCTATAATGTTTATGAACTGATTCGAGTGAATCAAACCGATTTTTCTTCAATTGTGTTCTTGTATACTTCTATGAGAATATAGCAATTGAACATCTCTTTAACTAGTTTCATTTGAGTCATTTGAACTAGTTATGGTTAAGATGAATAAGGTTGATATGAGAGTAATCATATGGCTAACTTCGGTTAACTATTTGTGAGCCAACATAATGTACACGTTTGGGTATGGTTACATAAACCTAAATGAGTGTACATTTCGTTTGTGTGCAACAAGCTAAGTTCGATCTAACGGTTGAAAGATATTAGCTTGGTTGAATCAGGTTTTTCATCTAACGGTGAATATTGAATTATTTGTTACCAAGGTAACTTTGATTGCAAACCCTGATTTGAAAACTATATAAAGGACAACTCTAGCAACTGGGAAACCTAATCCACATACCTCCTGTGTGTTACTAGTTGCATCAACTAGAGTCGATTCTATTTTAATCTTAGGTTTCTATCGAGACCATGTAGGTTAACGACTTGAAAGACTTCATTGGGATTGTGAAGCCAGACCCAACTATTTTCTTTGTAGTTGCGTGTTCTGATCTTGCCCGATTCTATCATTTGAGTACTATCTTCTCTAAGATTTTCTCGAAATTTAATCTCCGATAGGAAAGATAAAAAGTAATCACAAACATCTTCGTCTCATCGTTTGTGATTCCACAATATCTAGTTTCGCCATCATACGATTTAGATTATTATGAGGTGATTGATAATACTAGGCTGTTCTTCGGGAATATACGTCCGGATCAATTGGTTCCTGTTCACCTTGATTTATCAAAAGACGGAACAAAACTCGTAGGTATTTCTGTGGGAGACAGATTTATCTATTCATGTATACTTTTCTGTGTGAGACAGATTTATCTATTCATGTATACTTTTCTGTGTGAGACAGATTTGTTTATTAAAGTCTTCGACTTTGGGTCGTAGCAACTCTTGGTTGTGGGTGAGATCAGCTAAGAAAATAAAGTGTGTAGTATCCTGCTGGGATCAGAGACGTAAGGAACGCAACTGTACCTTGAATTAGGGTTCAACTACAGTTCAGTCTGAAGTTCATTAGTAGTAGGCTAGTGTCTGTAGCGGCTTAATACAGTGTGGTGTTCAATCTGGACTAGGTCCTGGGATTTTTATGCATTTGTGGTTTCCTCGTTAACAAAACTTATGGTGTCTGTGTTATTTCTATTTCGCATTATATTTTGTTATATAATTGAAATATCACAGGTTGTGCGTTAAGATCAATCAATTATAATATCCAACCTTTGGTTGTTGATTTAAATTGATTGACACTTGAACATTGGCCTTTGGTACCGTTCAAGTTGTTTCACATAATAATCAAGCTCGTGGATTTCTATCTGTTTGATTTGCTGATTACATTGTGAAACAAAGATATAAACTCTTGTATATACTTTTCTCTAGATTGAGTCTGACTGTCTAGTTGATTCTCTAGAAAGTATATTAGAGTAAGTCCTCTCAGATTGCCAAACGAATTGTTGGGTGTGGTTGTTGTACCCCCGTATTTTCAACACTCAAATGAAGTGATGCGCGTGTAAGTACTTCAAAATGGAACATCGTATCACAACCAATGTGCCTTATGGTTATGTCAAAGTCTTTATGAATCAATCCCAATCAGTTCATTGTTAGGGTTAATATGATTTCAGTAACTCATGTTCCAGTGATTTACAATTCACTAGATTGACACATTAATTTTTTAAGGATATGCTTCCTTCCACATTCATTAGAAATAGTTTATAGATACAATCAACTTCATTCTCACTGTAAGATTACAATAAGGTAGGTAATAGTTCATACATGAACACCGTTTGGTGTGATTAGCCCTTAGTACATACAGAGCTTAGACATTGAGTCTTGAGAGATTTAATAAGTGGTGTGTCCTTATTACGTAACAAAATTCGGATTCAACTCAATTACTTTAGAGCGAATATATGTTACGTTTCATCCAGATATATCTCAAGTGTTTTAGAGAATTTATGTCTCTTTGTTTCACTCCACAAGTGCAGATATTGGATCTAGTTCAACTGAATAAGATAGTTAATTGGACAGGCAAAGTTATTGTTTCCATTAAAGTTGGTGTGGAAATTGGTTGCTACTTTGATACACACATTACATTGTATATATCAACACCTATGACTAGGTGCATTTCCAACTCTTTCATTTATGATGGGAGCTAGAATTACATCTTAGCTTCATCCCATATTCAGTTGATACCTGTACTTTGGTGTCATTACTACTTGGAAAAAATACATCTTTGTCTCATGATATATATGTGAAAAAGCGGGGGTCTAACAAACACACCCAATATTTCGTTAGCAATCTGTATGGACAAACTCCAATATACTTTCGAGAGAATCAACTAGACAGCCAGACTCAATCTCAAGAAAAGTATATCCAAGAGTTAGTATCTCTGTTTCACAATGTAATCAGCAAATCAAACAGATAGAAATCCGTGAACAAGATTATTATGTGAAACAACTTGAACGGTACAAAGACCAATGTTCAAGTGTCAATCAATATAATCAACAACCAAAGGTTGGATTCACAATTGATTGAACTTACGCACAACCTGTGATATTTCTATTATATAACAAAATATAATGCGGAAAATAAATAACACAGACACCATAAAAAAAAAATGAGGAAACCGGAAATGCAGAAAACCCACGGGACCTAGTCCAGATTTGAACACAACACTGTATTAAGCCACTACAGACACTAGCCTACTACATAGCTAACTTCGGACTAGAACGTAGTTGAGCCCTAATCAATCTCATACTGATCAAGGTACAATTGTGTTCCTTACGCCTCTTGAACCACGCCGGATTGTGCGCACTTGATTTCCTTAGCTGATCTCACCCACAACTAAGAGATGCTACGACCTAAAGTCGAAGACTTGATAAACAAATCTATCTCACACAGAAAAGTCTATTGTATAGATAAATCTGTCTCCAACAGATATACCTATGATTTCTGTTCCGTATTTTGATAAATCAAGGTGAACAGGAACCAATTGATAAACCGGACTTATATTCCCGAAGAACAGCCTAGTATTATCAATCACCTCACAATAATCTTAATCGATTAACAAAACAAGATATTGTGGAATCACAAACGATGAGACGAAGATGTTTGTGACTACTTTTCAATCTTGCCTATCGGAGAATAAATCTCGAGCAAATATTAAAGAAGATACTACTCAATCACGATAGAAAATAGCAAGATCAGAACACGCAACTACAGAGAAATAGTTGGGTCTGGCTTCATAATCCAAATGAAGTCTTTAAGTCGTTAACCTACAGGGTTTCGTGAAAAACCTAAGGTTAAAGGAGAATCGAATCTAGTCGCAACTAGTATCACACAGTAGGTGTGGGCATTAAGTTTCCCAGTTGCCAGAGTTCTCCTTTATATATTATTCAAATCAGGGTTTGCAATCAATGTTACCTTGGTAACAATGCATTCAATATTCACCATTAGATGAAAACCTGCTTTGGATTCAAGCTAATATCTTTCAACCGTTAGATTGAACTAAGCTTGTTATACACAAATGAAATGTACCATCATTTAGATAAAGGTAATCGTACTTAAACATGCATACTTAGTTGGTTCAACAATAGTTAACCAAAGGTTATCCATATGAGCACTTTCATATCAACCTTATTCATCTTTATCATAATTAGTTCAAATGACTCAAATGAAACTAGTTGGAGAGTCGTTCAATTGTTTATGTTCTCATAGAATTATACAAGACACAATTGAAGCAAAATCGATTTTGATTCACTCGAATCATTTCATGAACATTATAGCCACGGTTTGCAAAAGATTGCATTCCTTATTATATAAATGTATTAGTTCATGAACAAACCGATTTTAAAACATAACCTACTTAAGTATGCAAACGGGTACGCATACCTAAGTAGCTGGACTGAGTTTGGTTATGCCAGTACGCGTACGGGTACACATACCATTTCACACTTCCAAACTACAGCAAAAATTCACGGAACTTGAACTTCTGCCAGTACGCGTACGGGTACGCATACTTAGTTTCCGGACTTCCAACAACCAACCACTACGCATACGGGTATGCATACCATGGTTCTATGTTTTGGACTTTACACAAATGTGAATACACACTATGTTTATATCCAATCATGGTTACATGTTTTAAACCCTCATTTCAATCATTGAAACATTCTTGGAAGACGACAATAGATGTCTCACATAAACTATTAGCTTCAAAGAAATTTTCATGTGATCGAATGATCAATACGAAACATTCTGAGTCTATATCAAATGACTGTCTCACACAAATCATGTAAGATGTTACAAGGAGATTTTCACATGATCATCTTTTGACTTTTGTCAAGAATGAAAGATGAACTTGGTTAAAGCGAAAGCTTACGAACACATATTTCGAGAAATAGATAAGCGAGATAAACTCAGCTCGAAATACCAAATGTGTATAATTGAAGTCTATATAGCAATACGACTTTTTGTCTCAAATAGGAGGTAGAGTAGATAGACTTTTGAGTGATAGATGAGTTCAAGTCTCCACATACCTTTTGTTGATGAAGTTCCACAAGTTCCCTTGAGTAGTTCTTCATCTTCATTCGATGAACGCCGTGAAGTCTAAAGCTCAACTACACTTACTATCCTAATCCGAGACTTAGCTATAAGTAGACTAGAAATCAAGACTTATAGTTTTGGGAACTAAACTTGACAAACAAGCTTGAGATAGCAACGCTTGCGAGTTCGACCGAGTAGTGCTCTAACAATCTCCCCCTTTGTCAATTTTAGCGACAAAACTATCAATACATATGGATTACAAAATAAATAAACTTTGTAGCTTCTCATCCAAATGCTTGATCTCCTTGGTTCTTCAACATTACTCGAAATCTTCGTCATTCCAAGTACTCTAATGATTCTAAATGTGTTCAACTCAGTATCATAGTTATTGAAGATCCGTAGCTATAACAATGAGAAAACAATAGCTCTCAATCATTGTTATATAGTGTCATAGTATCATTACACAGCATCAAAGTTCAATTGTATCACAACTTTGACAACAATACTATGGTGACATGTATCACTCCCCCTTAGTCAATACTTCATCTCACATGAAAAACTCTCCCCCTTACACAATGATCCGTAAACCATATGTATTTGTAGTGTGAACTACACATTAATTCTCCCCCTTTTTGTCAATATAAATTGGCAAAGGTACGAAAATTAGTGGGATCCTAATGAAATTTCCATTGATATACTTCATGACCAAAAGAGAACCACATATCAACTTTTTTTAGATGCAATCATATAACCGAAGCTAAATGCATTCATCAAGGAGTTTATAAAGATACAATATAACCCCTATAATATTCCACAGTTGCACTCCCCACAAAGATATGGCAATTAAGCAAAAGTTCAAATAAGAACTCTCCCCCATAAAATGTCATTCCCGAAAGAACAACAAGAGCGACCTTACTTTCACAAGAAAAGAATGATTTAAAAGAATACTTTGATACCGAACAGAATTGTTATCTACGTAGAAACAAATATGAAATTGAACCAACACTACACTGGCGTTCTAAGCCTTGATTGCCCAAAAGATATGAATGAGTCCAGGGGCAAAAGGCTAGAGAACTAATGAACCAAAGAAACGCCTATAGATTGTCGTAAGTGTTGAAACGTAGCAGTGTCTAAAGGTTTGGTGAGGATATCAGCCAATTGTTGTTCTGAAGGCACAAATTCCATATTGATGATACCATTTTCATAGAGATCTCTAATAAAACGATACCTTATATCAATGTGCTTAGTTCTTGAGTGCTCAACAGGATTCTCAGTGATGCGAATCACACTTGAGTTGTCACAAAAGATCTTCATTATACCAGAGTCAGTTCCATAATCAGCAAGCATTTGTTTCATCCATAGAAGTTGAGTACAACATGAACCTGCAGCAATGTATTATGCTTCGCATGTAGACAGGGATTGTGAGTTTTGTTTCTTGTTATGCCAAGCCACAAGATTTAACCCAACATAGTAAAATCCCCCCCCCCCCCCCCCCCCCCGAAGTAATTTTCTGTCTTCCACATATCCTGCCCAATCTGCATCTGTATAGGCAGTAAGATCAGTGTTAGTATCAAAAGTATAGGATAGACCATACCTGCTAGTATGTTGAATATATCGTATGATCCTCTTCGCAGCTGCAAGATGAGATTCCTTTGGATTAGCATGAAATCTAACACAACAACCAACACTAAAAGCAATATCAGGTCTAGTAGCGGTAAGATATAAAAGGCTTCCAATGATAGATCAATAAAGTTTTTGATCCACATTTACTCCTTTCTCATCTCGATGTAGTTTACCAGTAGTGGGCATAGGTGTCAGTTTTGGAGTTGACTTATCAAGACCGGACCTAAAAATATCCTTGGCATATTTTTCTTGAGATAAGTAAATTCCATCCTTATGTTGTTGAATTTGTAATCCTAAAAAGTACTTTAATTCACTAACATTTCTCATTTAAAATTCCTTGCCAAGAGATACTTGAAAATCTTTTACAAGTTTCTCAGAAGTTGATCCATAGATGATATCATCTACCTATACTTGAGCAATGACAACATCTTTCCCACTCCATTTGGTAAACAAGGTTTTATCAGCTCCGCCTCTCGAAAAACCTTTCCTAAGAAGGGAAGTAGTTAGTTTTTCGAACAAGGCACGAGGTGCTTGTTTTAAACCATATAATACCTTTTTGATCTTAAGGACATGATCCGGGTAATCAGGATTTTCAAAACCCTTAGGTTGAGCGACATAGACCTCTTCCTTTAAATTTTCGTTTAGGAACGCGGATTTTATATCCATTTGAAACAGCTTAACCTTAAGAAAACAAGCATGGGCTAATAACAACCGAATGGACTCAAGGCGTGCCACAGGAGCAAAGGTTTTGTCAAAGTCGATACCTTCAATCTGTAAATATCCTTGAGCGACAAGTCTAGCTTTATTTCTGACAATTGTGCCAAATTCATCATACTTGTTTTTGAATATCCACTTGGTACCAACAATATTGATATTGGAGGGACAAGGTACAAGCTCCCATACATATTGTCTTTGAAATTGATTTAACTCTTCATGCATTGCATTCACCCAAAAGGGATAGCTAAGAGCTTCATCAATATTTCTTGGTTCTACTTGTGAAAGATAACAACCAAAATTGCAAATATTTTGGGAAGTTGTCCTCTTGTCTTAGCAGTAGAATCTCTTCCTCCAATAATACTGTTGGGATCATGATTCCTTTTAACCCATAGGTGTCGTGGAGGGACATGTTCTTGTTCAACAGGAATAGCCTGATCAGTGTTCTTCTCCTCATCACTAGAAATACCAGGATCAGTAACCGTTGGGACAACTTCTACTAATTCTGGGATTTCTTCGACTTTCTCAATTGTCTCAGTTGGAGGCAATTCAGCAAGAGGATCATCATGATGAAAATTACTTAGATCATCAATGATGACATTGGCAAATTCCATCATGACCTGGGTTCTGAGATTAAAAACTCGAAAACCACGACTATCAGAAGCATAGCCAAGAAAAATACCTTCATCGCTTTTAGTATCAAATTTCCCTCTCTGTTCTCGATCTTTCAGAATGTAGCACTTACTTCCGAACACTCTGAGATAATGTAAGTTGGGTTTCCTACCATACCACAACTCATAGGGAGTGTTTAGGTTTTTCGACCGTAGGTAGACACAAGTGATCAAATAGCATGCTGTGAAAACAGCTTCTCCCCAAAATATTAAAGGTAAATTTTTGTTATGGAGCATTACCTTGGCCATTTCCTGAATGTTCCTATTCTTTTTTTTTTACAACTCCATTAGCTTGAGGAGTAATAGGTGGTGAGTATTGTTGAATAATCCCCAATTGATCACAAAATTCAAACACCTTGGTGTGTTTGAATTCAGTTCCATGGTCGTTTCTAATTTTCTTTAGTTTGCGACCTTATTCATTCTGGATTCTATTAACAATAATATTGAATTCATCAAGGGTTTCATTCTTATGAGCTAAAATTACCACCAAAGTGAATCTGGTGTAATCATCTACCATAACTAAAGCATACTTCTAACCAGCAACTGTAGGTTGTTGAATAGGTCCGAAAAGATACATATGAATTAAATCAAGTGGAGCTTTAGTGAGAATGTCTCGAGATGATTTATGGTGAACTTTTGTTTGTTTACCCTTTTGACAGGCACCACAGACACCGTCAATCTTTGCATTGATTTTGGGAACGCCTCTAACAAGTTCTTTGTTAATGATCTTATAGTTAGAAGGCGATAATTGATGTGACCAAAACGCTCATGCCAAAGATGTGTATATTCCACCTTAGTCAAATTGCAACAGTTACTGAATTGAGTATCAAGAAGATAACAGTTATTTTTACCACGAGTTCCCTGAAAAATTACTTTTATAGTTTTGTCTACAATGTCACATCCGTTCGCATTGAAGACAACTCTATGGTTGTTGTCACAAATTTTACTAATAGAAAGAAGGTTTGCAGTCATACCTTTAACGTATATTACATCATGGATTTCAGGAACGCCGGGAAGTTTGATCGTCTATGTAGCAACAACTCCCATCTCCGAAAGTTACAGGACCTCCTTCAAAGTTGCTTGAATTTACAAACCATGAGAGATCACCAGTCATATGTCGGCTACATCCACTGTCAAGAAACCATTGAAAGGGCGATGTTGATTTTAGAGCAAAAGCTCCCATACTAACACTATTATCCCGTTTAGGATTTCTTGTTAGTTTTGTACACCTTTTTAGAGAAGTAAACAGTTGTTCAGCTTTCTTATGAAGATTACTCGCAACCTTTAAACTTTTCCGGAAAGATGTAAATGTATGTTGAAAGTGATTGTGAGAGTCACAAAACATACATGGACCAACATCTTTAATCTTGTTTGAGTAGTTCTGAGTCCCATCAAGTTTCACAAAGCCTAAACATCGTTTGTCACCTAACTTGCGACCATTCTTCAAGGAAGAATTAGAGAAGTTATTCAAATCCATTGAAGGAACTTTGACAGAATTCAAATCCTTATACATTGCAATTTCTGCAACAAGATCAGAATTGATCCGTATTTGTTCATCCAACTTTTTCTGGAGAATAACAAGCTCATCAGAACTTTCTCTAAGATCAGAGTTAAATCCTGGTGAAGCGTTTATAGATACTTTATTGTCCATAGAGTCAGATCGCTACAAACACAGACTTATGAGGTCTATAAACGTGTTTTCCTGCTCTGATACCAATTGAAAAAGCGGGGTCTAACAAACACACCCAATATTTCGCTTAGAAATATGTATGGACAAACTCTAATATACTTTTGAGAGAATCAACTAGACAGTCAGACTCAATCTCAAGAAAAGTATATCCAAGAGTTAGTATCTCTGTTTCACAATGTAATCAGCAAATCAGACAGATAGAAATCCGTGAGCCTGATTATTATGTGAAACAACTTGAACGGTACCAAAGACCAATGTTCAAGTGTCGATCAATATAATCAACAACCAAAGGTTGGATTCACAATTGATTGAAGTTACGCACAACCTGTGATATTTCTATTATATAACAAAATATAATGCAAAAAAGAAATAACACATGATGTGAGGGTAAATGACCCGATGACCACGTGTCAACATCTCAAGGGATGGTATCATGATAAGGTGATAACCTAAGAGAATCGAATCATACTCTAAAAGGTGATTTCGTCTGAATCAAGACGCCTTCTACAACGTTACATGAATGACGCGTGTAAGGAGTGGTCTAATCGACTCAGATGGTCAAGTATAAAAAGAAGGACTGCATTTAATGATGGATCAGAAGAGGCGTGGACGAATCTACATCGTATCAGAAGGCTCGGGCGATCTATACTATAACTCAAGGATGATGCAGCACGAGATTCCCCAAGGAAGAGCGACACGATGACGTACGGAGCGATATGACTCGGAAGGAGAAGCAAGCAGGCCATCACGAGGGATAGTATAAAGCTCGTCCGAAGTAATGAGAAGATGTACGATAGCAACACCATCTCGGAAAGACCAGGCCTTCACGAGTGTAATTTGCCTATAAATACCAGTCCATGTAGAAGGAGATGGACATGTAATTTTAGATGGTCTTTCTACAGAGAATTCCTGAGAGAGATTTAAATAAAAAGAGAGTAAGAAATCTAAGTGATATTTGTAGCTCTTTCAAGGGTAAGACCTTAATCAATAAAGAAAACATCTTCTTTCTCGTGGACGTAGGTCTTCATGGCCACACCACGCTATATGCTTGTGTCAATCTTTACTTTTCATGTTCTTTACATCTTGTTTATCTTTGAATATTGAATATAAGTAGTTTTATAGCCTTTAGATCTACTTGGGTGTAGTCATCAGAAAAGATGCAACTACATTTTGGCGCTAGAAACATGGAGGTATGAAGATCTAATCTACCTCCCTAGTAACAGCTCTATATTGTTTTCATAATCTCTTTGATAGAAGTGGATTTCACACCACTGTGTAGAATTATGTTCAAGTTCATGAGTATATCTCGGACACAGCACGATCTATATGATCAGTGAAGTCCTGAAGAGCCTCAGAATCATCAGATCTACATCTTTTTCGTTGATTTTCTTTAAAATTTTCGTTATTTTAATATTTCTTGTATCTTCCTCAAGATGCTCATGAGAGTTGAAGATCAGAGTGAAAATGTAGCTTTAAACACTTCAAGACAGCACTCAAATGATCTCCTCCATGAAAGAGCTGGGAAGAAGTTTAAGTCAGTAAACTTCATAAGAGAAAATATCATCCTATGAAAGTTGAAAAGACAAGTTACTCATGATGTTCTTCATCTTTTAAGAGACTCAAGATAATCCACAATCTTCTTCTTAGAAATCTAACTCTAAGTCAAGGGGAAGGGGAAGGGTTAATGAGTACATAATCATTCATCAAACTCAAAGTTTGTTAAAAATCAAAAGTTTAGAGATGATGAGAAATATTTCCTAAAATGGGAAAATATGTTCAATCATCATAACTTGGTTTTTTCCCAGTAAAGGTATGACGTGTAGAAGGAGGTATTTTCTCGAAAAGAGAGAAACAAAACGCCTTTTATCCATCACTAAAACTTTATGCAAGTAGGGAATGTTTTGACATCTTCAGATGTCTCCAAAATTTACTGAAAAGTCTTCCTGTACTAAACCGTCAAGTCTGAACTATGACTTAGTAATTGCACATGACCTGCAAATTTAGGGGCCCATCTTTCTAGAAGAAAAGACAAATTAAGCATTATTGTATATATATCGCAGATAAGGCGATGGTGACGAGACGATCTGCTCACACGAGCCAAGGTGAAACTGGTGGAGCCCAACCCGAAGGACTAGACGAGATGGAGCTCGGTGAAACTATGCACAACGGTGTACTCCCAGGAGAGGGACAGCCCGATAACCAATATCGGGAGGGGTTAACAGATAACTCTAGCTCTGACGAAGAGGGGAACCCCTTCGAAGGACATGTAGATATCCTTCTAACTCAACCAGGAGGGTTGAAACGTTTGCCAAGGCAAATAGTAGACAATGAGGTAAAGAAGGATAACCCTTCTACCCTCAGTGACACCACTGCTACTATCGCAGCCATCCTGAAAGCCCTAGAGGCGCGGGATGAGAGAATAAAAAAGTTAGAAAGGTGTAACAGGAGGCTAGAACGGAGGAACCATAGGCTAAAACGCAAAACGAAGAAAAAAGTGTCACTGACTACCATAGAGGAAGCCCCCGGGGAGGAGAATCCTTTTGAGAACTTGCAAGACGATGAGCGAGTCCATATCCCTAACACCTCGAACGAGGGGACAGCGGATCGCTTTCCCAAGGGGAGTCGATATATCCTGAATAAGGAAGAGAGTCCGTCCGAGGGGTCGTCCGATGTCGATCCCAAGCACAGACAAGAAAAGAAGAAAGAAAACGAATATAAAGCCAACTGCGAGGCCGAGAATCTCGCAACCATGAACCCCAAGCGAGGGGAGACTTCAAAGTCGGCTCGCTCTAAAATAGTGATGTATGCCGAGCAGTCAGATGAGGACTCAGGGCGATCAAGATATCGCCGCCTAGAAGCTTCTTTCTCGCCCGAGAGAGCACCAGGACGAAAGAACAAAGCCGAAAGGAGGCACATTGATGATCAGTTGCAAGTCCGACTCTTCCAACTCGAAGCGATGTGCAGAGAGGCTACTGGAAGACAAGAAGGCAAAAAATTGGTGGAAGTAATGCAAGAGGATGGACAGTCTTCCTTATCGGGGAGTCTATTGGCCCAACCATTTCCAAGGAAATGTTCACTCCCAACTTTTGCAACACCCTTCAGCGGGACTGGCGATGCAATCGAACATCTCAGATCATACCGCATGACACTAACTCCGTGGAATCATTACGATGTAGTGATGTATAGGTTTTTTCCAGCCAGTCTAAAGGACGAGGCCCTAATGTGGTTCAATAACTTGCCGAAGGAGTCGGTCAAGTTATTTGCCCACTTATCCGAGTTATTCCTAGAAACATACATACATAACAGCCGGGTCAAACTATAAATTGACATGCTGTTCCAATTAGCTCGGGGACCGAACGACTCACTCCGCTCTCTAGTAACTCGCTGGAGAAAATTATATGCCGAGATCGGAAGAGTCCTAGAGACCTACGCGATCTTGGGCTTCAAAAATAGTCTAAGAAAGACAGACCCCATATTCGTTCGCATGTACGAAACCATGCCACCTAATCTAGGGAAACTGAGAGATATTCAAGAGGACTACATAGCCCTTGAAGAGCTCCAAGATGGTACCTATGACAAATTGGTAAAAGGAACCAATAGAGGAGCAAATGTGGTAGAACCACAGAAACCTCAGCCGCAAGTCCGAGGAACAGGGCGACCCAACAACGGGTCCACTCAGTTTAATAAACATCGAAGTGGAGGATGGAAAGGGCGAGACCAAGCCCAACAAAAAAAGGGAAAATTCGTAGACGTCTACACGAAACTAAACACCCCCATATCTAAGATCTTTAAGAAGATCGATGGAAAATGTAAGATCACCTATCCATGGAATAGGGGACAGCACCCCGAGCGAGCTAAGAACAGGACAGATTTCTGTGAATTCCACCAATTCTATAGCCACATGACAGACTCATGTAGATATTTGAAGAAAATGGTGCAAGACATGATTGACGAAGGAAAACTCCAGGAGTACATCGCGCAGCCAGCGATCCAACCAACCACGGGAGCACCCGTACATCGCGTGGAAATACCACGCGAGGCACAATACTTGGGATGCAATACGATA
Source organism: Papaver atlanticum (assembly GCA_023531105.1). Lineage (NCBI taxonomy): Eukaryota > Viridiplantae > Streptophyta > Magnoliopsida > Ranunculales > Papaveraceae > Papaver > Papaver atlanticum. The sequence goes on from JAJJMB010016078.1 coordinate 1,676,431, forward strand.
TCACATTCAGCTATCACTGCTCCCACACCTGAAGGAAATATCACATGACGAATCCATAAGCGAAACTTCGAAGGGGACGAAGTCTTCAGTGTGGCAAAAGAACCTCCCATGCAGGAGTGGATGAAACAACTTATCAACTTCTCAGCCTCTGAGGCACCAGATGGAGGACGAAACCACAACGATCCACTAGTGGTCACGATGGCTATCGCGCTCCCCGAGCACGAAGATGAAGAAGATAAACCAAAGGCATTGCCATGGGCCATGCCTAAGATACTGATCGATGGAGGAAGTTCTGTTGAAATCTTATTTTATGAGACATTCAAGCAAATGGGTCTTAGAGACGAGTGCCTAATACCATCTACATATAATATATTTGGCTTCAATGGATCGTCAACCCGCCCAATGGGCGAGGTAACACTAGAAATCCGTGTGGGAAAAATCCTCACCCTAACCACTTTCTGTGTAGTAGATGTACTTTCACCCTACACAGCTATTTTCGGGCGATCTTGGGTCCATGGGATCAAAGGAGTTGCCTCGACCTATTATCAGATACTAAGGTTTCCAACACCCGATGGGATCGTAAAGATCATAGGAGACTCAGGCGAAGCTAAGTACTGCTACAACATGGAGGTGCAAAATGGCGAGAACAGAATAAATTCTCCAAAGGCGAGAAAGAAAAGGGCTAAGAACGCCAAAAACCATGCCGAAATCGATGCCTACGTAGCAGCAACAAACAAAGCGAAGCGCTCGAACAAAGTACAGACCTCGGGCAATGTCCCAACTTCGGACTCACCCATGGAGACCTTATAGCAATTACTGAACCTCTCCGATGTTGAAGGTATTAAGTCCAACTTCTCGACCTCGGAGCCTACAAAGGAAGTAAATATCAGAACACCCGAAAATTCGGGTATGGATAAGATGGGAATTCTCCTTGACAAAGAAGAAGAAAAAGAAAAATTAGCACGAGAATTCTGTCGTCACCACTTGAAGATTGATCCAAAGCACAAGCCCATGAGGAAAAAGGTGTGCAAGGTAGCACCATAACATCACGAAATTCTAAACGAATTGAGAAAAATGGAGGCATCAGGAGTCATCCGAGAAGTACACTGTAATACCCCGATATTCGGCAGTGGTTGTCCGAATGGAATATAAGTAATGATTTGTCCTTTCCTAACACCAAGGCCTTTTCAGCACAATTGGCTCCAGAGTTGGCAGAAAACTCTGCAGTTAAGCGTGCTCGGGCGGGAACAATCCAGGGATGGGTGACCTCCTGGAAAGCTACTACTGGATTACCGCAGCAATGCCCGTTGAAAACCTTACACTGTCGGATATCCACAGTGGCTAAGTGGGGACAGTATCGGTGGAGGGACGGGTCATTATATACACTATCCAATATGGATATCTCACACTGTGATAGTACCTAAGAAAAATGGAGGAGTACGGATCTGCATTGATTTTAGCGATCTTCATAAAGCATGTCTAAAGGACAGCTTTCCACTCCCTAATATTGATCATCTCGTAGAAGAAACATCTGAATACGGACTACTGTCCCTCATTGATGGATATTCAGGTTATAACCAAATCCCACTCACTGAGGAAGATCAAGAGCATACTGCCTTCTTCACTCTCCGAGGTCTACATTGTTACACTAACAAAACCATAACTGACATGCTCAAAAGGAAGCTAGATATATAGACATGGGGCTAGCTGGTGTGAGCAATTACACAATGCTCTGTGGGCCTATCGGACCACTCAAAGAGAAGCAACAGGAATGACTCCCTTCGCTCTCACTTATGGCACGAAAGCGATCATACCAACTGAAGCGATGATCCCGACAACTAAGATCGAGGCTTGGGAAAAGAACCTAAGATCGGACATGATACTCGCTAAGCTAGGCGATCTCGAGGAAAACCGAGAAATAGCTCTCCAGAGAATAGAAAATTACCATCGGAGGATAGCCCGAGAATACAACAAATGTGTTCATCAGAGGCAATTTATCCCAGGCGACAAAGTATGGCGCGAGGAGTCCCGCCATACCAGTGTGAGTCAGGAAAATTTGCTCCCATCAGGGAAGAACCACTTACAATCATAACCAAGGCAGGTGATAGAGCATACAAATTGCTCAAACCTAATGGGGAAGAATTAGAACGCCCATGGAATACTAAAAACCTCAAGCAGTATAACGCTTAGAAGGTCAAACTATGAAAATAGAGTTTGAATCCCTACTTGTAAAAGGTCATGGAACCTCACTCGAATGTACTAAGGGCTTATAAACTCTCGTTTGAGAATAATAAAATTACTCCTTTTGTGTACTTATTTCTATTTACTTTGATTTATGCTTATTTATATTTTACTTGCAGTTTTTCGCCTTAATTTTTTGCTTTATTTTTTCTTGCACTCACATGTAGCATAATCACACCTCATTTGCATTATCAACAAAAGCCCATAAAAATTATGGAACGGTGCTAGCCACACCTTCCATTCTACAACGAATGATGCGGGTAAAATACCTAAGCTGCCCAAGACGGACACAGACCTAAGGCAATGCCATCTAGCCGAATGAAGTAAGATGAAGCGGGGGACACCCTAAGCTACCTAAAACGGAAATATACCTAAGGTAATGCTATCACGATCGTGAATCGGGTGACGTCCTGCCATAACATGAGATATCCAGAATCAAGGTACTTTCCTTTGGCTAAGGAAAGAATCACTTGACCGAGATATTTCCCTCCAAGCAATGGATAAAAACCAACTGACTCAGATAAATCGATCACTTAACCCTAGGGAAAGTGTAACCTAAACTGGACACTATTAAAAGACCAAGCTCATCAGACAAAGGCGAGAAGGGAAATGTGTTATACTCAAAGTCCAACACCGTAAGAGATGCCCTATCCGATTAAGGAATTGATCACTCCTTGGCTTTGTCACCCATGGTTGGACCAATAGCATGCACAAAACCTCCCCCAGATCCACAAGAATAAACACATCATGCGATATAATTTAACAAAGGAAATTATCATCCATATAAACAACTACTTAAAAAGAAAGTATCATTGCCTCCCACATATGAGGACGTACCAAAATATGAGGAGCAAAATAATGCCTCCAATACATAAGAGGACTTGGTTAGCACGCTGACCAATCAAACCAATTAAACATTGCTTCGCAAGGATCACGAGGACTTACCAACCAAACAATGTTTTTAAAACATCACCTCGGAAACAGCACGAGGTTCAAGCACAAAAGAAGGAAAATAAAGAGTTCTTAGAAATCAAGGTCTATACGAGCAAGAAAGTTCACGAACTTAAGATTGTCCATCGCCAGGAGCACCTTGATCAGTATCCATTTGATCCTCTCCCTTGGCAACATCAGGAGCAACTTGCTCGGGCTCGGGCTCATCAAGTGGAGGCGGAACCGAAACATTAGCAGCGACTGCAGAAACCCTTTGACGTTCACGAAGGATAGCAGCCTTGCATGCATTTTTCATCATGACCTTATACTCAGCATGAATATTTCTCATTTTATTATTCTTATCAGCACGTTCATCCTCCAGCTCTTCCTCGTGATGACTCACCAATTCATTAAGTTCCTCATCAAGACTTTGCTTTTCTCTCCTCACTTCTTCCAACTGCCTCTCCAACTCTGCATTACGCTTACGAGCCTATGCAAGACAAATAAATGGAGACAGTCAGTCTGGAAAAAAAACTTCACAAAGATGAAATATATAAAATCAAACATTGCTAATAGGAAACCTTCATGTTCAATTAAAACAGAGGCTAAGGTCTGTTCCACTTGGGATTTTTGATTATCTAAAGCGCTAATCTTTGCTTCAACAGGAGTTATGGCAGCATCACCACCCGAGCACGATAACATGTGTCTATCGCGCTTCTTTTCAAGCTGGATAAAATCTCTCTTAAGACGGACTAACTCTTCTCTATCATCCCCTGCTTGCGCTAGCAGGGGCATATGGTCGGACTGCCACTCAATCATCCCATCCTTTTGAGTTCGAAGAAGATTGACCTCATTCGAGCGAGCTACATCCACCTGCTTAGCTTTATCTAACATCACACGAAGCTCGACAATGCAATCTCGGTGAACATATACATCCCTCTGAAGTTATGTATTTTCATGCTCTAGGAAATCACTCTTGCACTGACGAGAGCTCACATCGATCTTTAGATTGCAAAGTTCCCTAGCATGTTTATGACCAATAATATCTAGTCTTCCCTCCAGATGTTTGACGGTGGCTACCAATAGAAGGACTAATTCAGAATTCTAAAAACCTATCATTAGGTCCAAAAGTTAGACAAAGGAAAAAATAAATACCTTCCAACAAGGCTTGGTCCTCTGCCAAGACAATAAAACAGCATCAAATGCTAAGGCATAAAACAGGGGCAAGGTATATATACGTTAAAACATTAAGACAGTATTTTTTACCTCAACCTCCTCAATAGCTCGAGCAGTTTGTGATGAAAGCCTACGAAGAGGGACCCATTTAAGCTCCCATGGCCTATAAGGTGGCAGATGACTATGCATCTCAGGAATCCCAGGAAGAACATTGCCAATTTCATCCCAACCAAAAATATAAGGCCCCATAATGCGAAGAGGAGCTAAAAACCACTTGGGATCATGAGTCTTGCAAAGTGTAAGATTGCTGGGATTGGGAGGATCCAAATCGGACATAAGAGGAGGACCTCGGAGAGGTCGCCGAGATCTAGAAATTCCAACTCCAAAGCCCTCAAATGTATCGGACTGTTGGCACCAATAGTTCTCCACAAAAGTCGCAGGCATATACAAATCCATCTGAAAAGGGATGAACTCGTTCAACTCGTGCTCAGTAACCTTGCCTTGACTTCGCCAAGCACATTCTCGGGCGATCCTATAAAAGTTGCCATTGGGTTGAAATATACGTCATTGGGGACTAAGCTGACAAAGCACCTCGTACTGGAAGGAATCTAGTGTGCAATACAGAGGAAGGCGAAGCCCAGCATCGAGCTAACCCGCCGCCACGATGATCTCGTTGGGACCACAGGGATTGTCTTCAAAGAGTTTCTTTGTCAAGACGCCGGCTTGACCCTCCGGAGTGGCAAAAGTGACTTGAAATCTCTGAAGACGATGCTTAGTCTTCACCGTCTCCAAGAAAGCTGCATCAGACATGCCAGAAGAACGACTAGTGCTTGGAGTTCTCATCGGTCTCTTCTCAACACTATAAAGAGTAAACATAAGGAAAAAATCAGAACTTATACCGGCAAAAAACTGGCGAAAACATCAAAAAGAAGACGGAGACGACAATGGCGATCCCCAAAGAAACTTTACAGTCGAAAAACAATGGAAAGAACCATTGATTAAAATAATCATGATGATCACATAAGAACTATACAGTTCACAAGAACAGCATAAACCACCGAAGCAAACAAAAAACAAAAAGTAAAACAAAGAAGAAGGACCATACCGTCTTGAAGGTCGAGATGGAGAATTTCTCCCAGACATAATGAACTTCTTTATAGGAGACAAGAAGTTAAGAAGGAACAGCAAAAGACAGAGGAGAGAAAGAATAAAAAAAGTTCTGAACTCTGAAAACAGTAAATAAAGACATCATTCTCTTCCCCCAAAATATTTTATAACAAACCTGTGGACAACCAACCGGCGCCTCCAGTCCAACAGGTAAAAGCGCACTAAAAGTGCAGACATGGCAAAAATCTCGAACATGGCGATAAAGACGGGACGGTTACGAAGTTTTCTTCCCATCATGCCCTTGGCAAGTTGCAAAAAAAAGGACCAAAATATGAGGGTAAATTTCCCGATGGCCACGTGTCAACATCTCAAGGGATGGTATCATGATAAGTTAATAATCTAAGAGTATCGAATCATACTCTAAAAGGTGATTTCGTCTGAATCAAGACGCCTTCTACAACGTTACATGAATGACGCGTGTAAGGAGTGGTCTAATCGACTCAGATGGTAAGGTCTAAAAAGAAGGACTGCATTAAATGATGGATCATAAGAGGCGTGGATGAATCTACATCGCATTAGAAGGCTCGGGCGATCTATACTATAACCCAAGGATGATGCAGCACGAGGTTCCCCAAGGAAGAACGACATGATGACGTATGGAGCGAGATGACTCGGAAGGAGAAGCAAGCAGGCCATCACGAGGGATAGTATAAAGCTCGTCCGAAGTAATGAGAAGATGTACGATATCTCCACCAGCTCGGCAAGACCAGGCCTTCACGAGTGTAATTTGCCTATAAATACCAGTCCATGTAGAAGGAGATGGACATGTAATTTTAGATGGTCTTTCTACAGAGAATTCCTGAGAGAGATTTAAACAAAGAGAGAGTAAGAAATCTAAGTGATATTTGTAGCTCTTTCAAGGGTAAGACCTTAATCAATAAAGAAAACATCTTCTTTCCCGTGGACGTAGGTCCTCATCGCCACACCACGTTATATGCTTGTGTCAATCTCTACTTTTCATGTTCTTTACATCTTGTTTATCTTTGAATCTTGAATATTAGTAGTTTTATAGCCTTTAGATATACTTGGTTGTAGTCATCAGAAAAGATGCAACTACAACAGACACCAGAAATTTTGTTAACGAGGAAAACGCAAATGCAGAAAAACCCCGGGGCCTAGTCCATATTTGAACACCACGTTGTATTAATTAGCCACTACAGACACTAGCCTACTACCAAGCTAACTTTGGACTGGAATGTAGTTGAGCCCTAATCAATCTCACACTGATCAAGGTACAGTTGCGCTCCTTACGCCTATTGAACCACATCGGATTCTGCGCACTTGATTCCCTTAGCTAATCTCACCTACAACTAAGAGTTGCTACGACCCAAAGTCGAAGACTTGATAAACAAATCTGTCTCACACAGAAAAGTCTATTGTATAGATAAATCTATCTCCCACAGATATACCTATGAGTTTTGTTCCATCTTTTGATAAATCAAGGTGAACAGGAACCAATTGATAAACCGGACTTATATTCCCGAAGAACAACCTAGTATTATCAATGACCTCACAATAATCTTGATCGATTAACGAAACAAGATATTTTGGAATCACAAACGATGAGACGAAGATGTTTGTGACTACTTTTCAATCTTGCCTATCGGAGAATAAATCTCGAGCAAATCTTAAAGAAGATAGTACTCAATCACGATAGAAAACAACAAGATCAGAAAACGCAACTACATGGAAATAGTTGGGTCTTGCTTCACAATCCCAATGAAGTTTTTAAGTCTTTAACCTACAGGGTTTCGTGAAAAACCTAAGGTTAAAGTAGAATCGACTCTAGTCGCAACTAGTATCACACGGGAGGTGTGGGCATTACATTTCCCAGTTGCTAGAGTTGTCCTTTATATAGTATTCAAATCAGGGTTTGCAATCAATGTTACCTTGGTAACAAAGCATTCAATATTCACCGTTAGATGAAAACCTGATTAGATTAAAGCTAATATCTTTCAACCGTTAGATCGAACTTAGCTTGTTATACACAAATGAAATGTACCATCAATTAGATAAAGGTAACCGTACCTAAACGTGTATACTTAGTTGGTTCAACAATAGTTAACCAAAGGCTAGCCATATGAGCACTTTCATATCAACCTTATTCATTTTTTTCATAACTAGTTTAAATGACTCAAATGAAACTAGTTAGAGAGTTGTTCAATTGTTTATATTCTCATAGAAGTATACAAGACACAATTGAAGCAAAATCGATTTTGATTCAGTCGAATCATTTCATGAAAATTATATCCACGGTTTGCAAAAGATTGAATTCCTTATTATACAAATGTATTAGTTCATGAACAAACCGATTTTAGAACATAACCTACTTAAGTATGCAAACGGGTACGCATACCTAAGTAGCCGGACTGAGTTTGGTTACGCCAGTACGCGTACGGGTACGCATACCATTTCACACTTCCAAACTCCAGCAGAAATTCACGGAACTTGAACTTCCACCAGTACGCGTACGGGTACGCATACTTAGTTTCCGGACTTCAAACAACCAACCACTACGCATACGGGTATGCATACCATGGTTCCCGGTTTTGGACTTTACACAAATGTGAATACTCACTATGTTTATATCCAATCATGGTTTTATGTTCTAAACCCTCATTTAAATCATTGAAACATTCTTGGAAGACGACAATAGCTGTCTCACACAAACTATTAGCTTCAAAGCAATTTTCAAGTGATTTAATGATCAATACGAAACATTCCGAGTCTACATCAAATGACTGTCTAACACAAATCATGTAAGATGTTACAATGCGATTTTCACATGATCATCTTTTGACTTTCTTCAAGAATAAAAGATGAACTTGGTTAATTGAAATCTTACCAACACATATTTCGAGAAATAGATAAGCGAGATAAACTCGGCTCGAAATACCAAATGTGTATAATTGAAGTCTATATAGCAATACGACTTTTTGTCTCAAATAGGAGATAGAGTAGATAGACTTTTGAATGATAGATGAGTTCAAGTCTCCACATACCTTTTGTTGATGAAGTTCCACAAGTTCCCTTGAGTAGTTCTTCATCTTCATTCGATGAACGCCGTGAAGTCTAAAGATCAACTACACATACTATCCTAATACGAGACTTTGCTATAAGTAGACTAGAAATCAAGACTTATAGTTTTGGCATCTAAACTTGACAAACAAGCTTGAGATAGCAACGCTTGCGAGTTCGACCGAGCAGTGCTCTAACAATATGTCCCTTTTCACATGCTTTATATGAGTCATGACGTCTAACCCTCATTACTTCGGGGTTCTTTCCATTTTCAATTTTGCTACATTTAGCTTAATTTGAGAAATTTCTTTATCTCAATAGGCCAAGAGAATCTCACTACACATGTCAACCAATTACTTTAGGTTGAATAGATTACTAAAGATAGTTCTCTTGTTGTCATATTTCAACATATACTGGTTCGTTAGCATCATGGATGAATTAGAAAAATGGAAATTTTCTGACTCATATCATCTTTTGTGAGTTCTTCCACAAAATTTGGAATACATGTGATTTGATATGCAACGTATCTTTTGAAAATACCGACTCTTAATAGTCGAGCCAGTGGATTGCATCCACAGAACATTTCAAATTTGGGAAGAAAATATCAAGTACACAATAATGGTGCTCAAGTACTTCTAAACCCCAAATAAATACATTGGAATTGAGTTGGTACAACCAATTAAACAAAAGACACCATTCAACTATAGCCAATATAATATTCAAGAGAACAAAATAACACTAAAACCAAAACTCTTAATGATCAACAATCATAATTTAAATTGATTGTTTATATGATATGGACTTATCTTAAGACAAATATAATTAAACATGTTCGAAAAACAAATAAATAAGCCCACTAAGTATTCATTTTTACATACCTCAAGCTTTGGTTCTCACTTTACATTTTCATAGATAAGACCGGAACAGCCTTCGACGCGCACAGCCCATACAAGAAACAGAACGGAACCGAACCGAACAGGAACCGGTCGGGAACAAGATAAACCACGTTGGGATAGCTCGGGCCGGTTGGACCGGAACAAGTGTACCAGACCAGGTGGGGCGGACTGGACCGGACCAGGGACTTCTCCTCCCCAACGATTCGCTTTCCCCTGTTTCCTCCATTGTTCTCTTCGGAACATAAGCAAAAAAAAAATCGTTTCTTTTTTTCTTCTTCCTCCTCTTTTTAGAGGATTTACAACCAACGGAATTTAACACAATCAATCGCAATACAAACAAGCATACAAATATTATTACAAAATTTAATCAATCGGTTGATTATGGGATTTTCCAAAATCAATAAAAAAAATAGGAGAAAATAGATCCAACTTATCTGATTTGATTCCGGCGATTTCAACATTAGCTTAACAACACGAGTTGATGTAAATCATCCATGTAGAAAGAAAGAAAAAATAAATCGATCCAATTTAGCTCTGTGGTATAGCTTCGTGCATGATAACGTGTTGTAGTGAAAACATAAAGAAAAATAAAGAGACAAAGAGAGGTTTCTATTGATCAGCATCATCAGGTTACATGGAACAATATCCTATATACACATGTAGGAAAAAAAAAACCCTAGATACTATAATGGGCCGCACATCCATGGGCTACAAGCCCTACAACAATATGGCCATTGTTAAAACAAATTAGCTTCTCTTGCCATATTGCAAAGAAGAAGTCTAGAAAAGAAAAGAGAAAAGGCAGAAGAACTCAGTAGATAGATAAAAGTGGTTAGAACTTAATAATAATGGAGAATCTCTGCACAGATATTTTAGAAACATATTGTTTCGGTTATCTGTTGATGCAGTTATACAGGCCAAACGTGTATGCACAACTTGGAGAGAATCCTCCGTAACAAAACTGAAAAAACAGGTTTCCTTTTACCTCGTATAGCTAACAATTATCATCCCCATAAATTTATGGAGCAACAACTTTTCTATGAAGATAAGTATGACGATCATTCAAAGTTGATGAAGTACTTTTTTGACAACAGATTTATTGATACGGAGACCGCACACAGCATGTTTTTTAAGGAGCCCGTACAGAAAAATGTCACGGTCGGGTCTTGCAATGGTTTGGTTTGCTTTGGCAGATATTATATGGAATCTATAAATCCTTTTCTAATATGCAACCCGTTTACTAGAGAATCTGCATGTCTTCCGGAATTTAATTCGTCTGGGTTTCCTGAGGATGTAGCAAGCATAAGGAAACCCTATGGTCGTTTGGTAAGTGGGTTTGGGTATTGTCTTTCAACTAATGATTACAAGGTTGTTACAATTCTTTATTGTAATAAAGAACGGGAGGGAGGACATGTTCAAGTATATACTCTTGGCAGCTGGAAGTGGAGGTACATCGGACTTACTGGTCACCGTTGCCTATTCAATTATTCGTCAGGTATCTATGCAAATGGAGTACTTTTCTGGTTGCACCGAAGAAGTACTCGTAGAGTACAAGAAAGTGAGGTTGTGGCCCTATAGCTGGATTTTCCAAATTGTTTCAAGCCATTGGCAATCACAAGGAGCAATGCCCTTTTATGGTATGATTGGATTTACGAGAGCCTCTATTGGTATGACCCCAAAACTTCAACCTTAAACGAAATTCAATATGATAGGCAGTACGCAATTCCTCACACTTGTAGCATTGTTTCTTGTAAAGATTTGGGAGAAACTAATGTTACTTCTTACAAAGATTTGAAGAAATTGAAGTTATCTGCAATGCAATTGTACAAGAGTCGGAAGAGGCTAAGAAGGATTTTAAATCATCCAAACCCAAAAAGAAGATGATTGGTGAACTGGTTTCATGTTTTCTTGCATGTACTTCACAATTTCTTAGTTACTTTGTTTTGAATATGCTTTATTAGATGCATGCTCTCAGTTTTTATTATCAAACTCTTTCAAATACCATCAGATTATATAATGTTATGCTAAGTCGTTTTGTCACAGTGGTATACTACACCGAAAACCCAAATTTACCACGTTTATGTACGTTGCCCACATGGCGTCACAAATATTTGGCAACGCCTACATACGTTGCTTAAATGAATTAAAGCAACGTTTTATAAGTTGCTTTCCATAACCGTATGTAGAGGTTGCTTAAATTAATTAAAGCAACGTATTTCTGTATTAAAGCAACATATATATACGTTGCAAATCTTTAATTAGGTTATAAAAACAAACTGGAATTCTGCTGATTGGTTTTTTCAGATTTTTGCACCTGCACACACCATTCTAAACGGATATTTTCACCTGTATGACATTCTATATGAAGTAGAAGACCAATTATCCATACAGAAGGAATATATGTCACTACCAAGAACATTTGTTATCAACTATGTGGGGGGGG
>JAJJMB010016078.1:1688401-1738591 GCA_023531105.1 Papaver atlanticum
CCCCCCAACATGTTTATACAAATATAAAAACTTAATAGAGCAAAGTGTTTCATTACTGGTACTCTATTAGTTGATGTCCATACTTTGGATGCAAAGGATCGCGATGAGCATGCCGACAAGTTCCCCGGCAATCCTTGTAAATTTAGTGATAATACAAGCATTGAATATCGCAAGGAGAAACAACACAAGGGATGTCCAGATACAAACCCTACACAAAAACATCGCAATGATAAGATATTTTTAAGTAACAGTTCTCCGAGCATTACAATTATAAGACTGAGTTGTGCTTCCGTTTGGAAACGATGCTTAGGAAGTTGTTTCCACTACGGGAGTATCTCCATCCCTCTCATCCAAGAGAATGTCAACAACCAGAAAATGATCACAAAATAAAAAGCATCGTACTATTTAAAAGTGAGTGTTACCTTTCGTCATGGACAGGTCTCTGAGCATCACTTATTGCTTCTTCATAACCAGGGCGTACCAATGTTTCGTTTAGAAAACTTGGACAGCTCTCCGAGCATCACTTACTGCTTCTTCATAACCAGGGCCCTCTGTGAACGAAGAAAAAAAAATAGTTTGGATAAATAAACAACAAGCTTTTGAATATGAGGCGGACCAGAGAATTTCCCTTCTAATGGGTTGATTTTCAACCCAACTAGCAAGACCAAACTCCGGTACATCACTCGAAAGCTAAATAAAAAAAAATACCTTTGTCTCCAGAATCCAGTAATAATGAGTGCCGCAGACCAATAACAAAAAACAGAAACAAGAAATGAAATGGTTCCGGCAAGGTATTGCTTAATAATAGATATGACAAAAATAACATTAAGGAAATTACATTCACATAAACATAATTAGTAAAAGATTTGAAACCTGCATTAGTAGTGGATGATGATATACTTTTTCCTTATCCTTGGACTCTGAAGATGCCTCCTCCAACTTTGTTGCAAGAAGTGAAACGAGATGAATCTCTAGGTGTCTTTTGAACTCATCCTTGTTTACTGTGCTACATATACAAAAGACGAGGACGGTGTGAATCAGCATTCTGATTATACTGACTTACTTATATTGAAAAAGGAGATACTCAATTTGACAACGAAACTAAATGAGACTAAGGAGCTTAAAATTAAATTCAAAAGTGATAATATATAATTGATCAAAATTTGCAGGGCAAGCATATATAGAAGTAATGGTACTGAAGGGTATATGCAAGTTTTTATTCCCAGGGTTTGAACAGAATTACAGAAACTACTCTTCAGATCACATGTGGTGGTCTAGTATGTGAGAAATTGGTCATAAATGGTAAAATGCGGTAAAGCATTCAGCTACGAAGTTTGCACAAAAAAAGGTGACTACACATAAAAAATATTCAAGCAACATGTATGCATTAATAGAATATTCATTGATCTTGTTCATTGATCTTCATTAAGCGACTTACTTGTGAAGATGGATAGCCAATATTGGAACTCGTAACAAAGGCCTTTTAACTTTCACAAGCTTCTGCTCAAAGGTTCAATCACCAGATTTGCCTATAACCCTTCCATCAACACTTAAATCCCTATCAAACCACGTGTGTCGTAAATCACCTCCACTTATCATGATTTCAATGATAGATAGGTTCTAGTTTCAGACAGGAGCTATCACTCTAAGTAGAATTGCATGGAAATCATGGCCTGCAGTGTACCTGCAAAGCCATTTTGAATTATCAAATATATCGATTAATTTATGATTTCTAATTTTTTCCATCTAAATACCAGTCAACAACAATCTGTCTTCCACATTCTGGTCCATTCTTCATAGAACCAGGAAATTAAATGTTCTAAAATATAAGGATGTTTCACTCACTTTTCTCCGACGGCGAATGCAACCAATCACGACAGGGTTCCGTGTGAAGAAGTAATGGCTACCAGGCTTAACGTCCTATTCGTCACTCTTATTTATCAAATGATACACAACAGCTAGTAGATGTTTCTTTGCTTCAGCGGTAAATGAGTGATAAGCCAAAATTACATCAGCTACACATACAATAATCTTGGAAATTGCGGAAAACACATGTTTGAATTAAGATAAATCTACTAAATTCACAATTACCAGTAGCATGGAAATGAGTCTGTTACTCGGTCAGATAATCCAGTGTCTCCCCAACTATAGAGCAAGATGGGTGTAGTTTGAGGTAGTTAACCAGCTAAAATATAAAGTCAGAAACAAACTTCTTGTCAGAACCATTAAAGTTCTACCTTATAGTTGAACTAAGTTAAGAAACTATATTGAACTATGAGAATTATATAGACAAACCGTCGGGAGAACCTTCTCAGTCTTCATTGTTCTAACAGCCGTCTCCTATGAAGAGTTGATGTACCCTGAAAAGCAAACAAGAGCCATTAAGAAAGAAAAAAATGATACAACTTGATAACACATGGGAAAACCATTGCATTGAGAAAGAAAAAGAGATAAACCATCTCTAACAACGAATTCAAGTCCTTAAGATTGTGAAACCAAAACCCCTGTCCTCAAGTCGAGCCTCATATTTGACTGAATTGCAAAATAACAACAAGTCAGGCTATATCCTCTCACTCAATCGAGTACATCAACAGATATAAAAAAACACACTCACAATTTTTCTAGATCTTCGGATTTTCCCGCTCCTACCCTTAAGTTAAAACCTTCTTGAAAAATGTCCGTCACACTAAACCATGAGAGTAACCAATAATAAAACTAAAGGGTGGCATTAGCAGGAAATTTTGAAGGAGATCCAGTTTCACCGTAAGCCATCTCTGCAGAGACTCTAAATACTGCGTTGTCTCCCATCTTCATTGTGTTGATAGTTGATACCTCATCCCATCCCTTAATAATTATTCCTGTCAGAAAAACACAATCAATGCCACTATGTCAACAAAAATAAAGGTGCAAGAGAGACACTTCAACCCCTTACTAGTACTTCACACTCTTTAACTATTTCAATAAATCATCATACCGACATCGAAAAAGCAACAACAAAAGCTGAATCAAAAGAATAACTTGTAAGCTTATAAACTTTGCAATTGGTAGGTCGCCGGGTTATTCAAATAAGTCATCTTTGGAATACTTAATACCAAAAGAGGAACAAGGATTCTTTGCACCATAACCAAACTTCCAATCCAACAAAACACATCATAGGTCTCTACCAAATCTCTTCCTGAACCTTAGTAGTGATATCCCTGCAAGTAATCAGTCAACCCATCTCAACAATCAATACCCATTTCACAACTAACCAAAAAACCAATAATCAGAAAACTAGTGTAATACCTTAGCCATGAGGTACAAACAAGAATCAACACAAGAAACCAACACTAAGAAAACCATACTGATCAATCTCCTCTATCGCCATCTTCATCTGCAAAGTACTTGTTCTTCCATACCAAGATTTCTCTGTTTTTACATATAATAAAGATGATAATTTTATTAGTTAAAATGATTGTAAGATATAAAATGAGAACTCGTAAATGCTTTTCCAAGTATTAAAGAAGAAAAGGCTGAGCAGAGAAAAGTAAGTTCACATGTAATTTTATCAGTACCATGGTAATATAAAACTTGCTGAAAAATGTTGTTTAGGTTTTTTTCTTCTCAATCTACTTCTTCCTGCCTCTATGTGAAAAAAAAAAAAAAAAACAACCAAACTCATGTTGAACCCCACATATCTCAGATCTAATTGGTTGAATTCAATGAATCCATACCAAAATAAAATCCAAGGAATATTAAACCCTTGAAAATCAATACAACCAGATATAAAGAAATAGAGTAACGATCTCAAAACGCAGTTCATAAAATTCAAATTAGAACCAAACCCATTATCTAAACTCCATGAAATCCAATGAAAAACATAAAAAATGTGAATCTACAGAAATTTTACTATATACCAAAATCACAAAATCAAAAACAAAGAAATTGGAGTTTTTACAAATTCATTTTTAGGAATGATATGAAATCAGCAGTGTAGAGAATAAAGAGATAAGTTTGTTTTGGATTATGTAGGAAAAAATCAAGATTGGGTTTGGTTTTTGAAAGATGGGTTTTTGTTTATGAGATGTGGCTTTTTAGGAAATAAAACTTCGATATCTGAAAAACTAGGTTGTTTATGAGATCTCGAGTTAGAAAATACCTAACAAAAATAGAAGTAAAAGAAACTGATATCATCAAAAACCTAGGGTTTGATCAGAGAAGAGAGGAACTGAAACATAATTTCGGGTTTCAGATATTTAATGAACTTGGATTTTTAGTAAAAGAAAAACAAGATCCTAGAAGGGAAATGAAAAATTGGGAAGAAAATTTTGGATCTGGAAATTTTCGTTTGGGGGAACTTTGGGGTGAGAGGGAAGCGAAAAAAAATTGAACGCCCAATTGGGGATATTTATATTAAAATGGGGATAAAATAAAAAGATAAAAATGGGATATAATAGTAAATCAAAGTCACCCTTTATCCATGTATTTTAACTAATTCCTAATCTATCCCTCACTAATCTTGTTTAGTGGTTAAATATAATTAGGTAAGTTAATATATTAGTTTGATAATCATTAGAATAAATCATTATCATTGAATTTGTTGATGCAACAACATTAAATCAAGATATTTATGATCACGAAGGTTTGAGTGAAGAACCAACCCAGGAAAGTAAACAAGCTGAATATACAAGTGATCCAATTAATCATATATATGTATTAATGTATTGAAATTTGATTTTTTTTCATTGAATCCGCCATTGTTGCGCCTGAAAAACTCAGTGCCGGCATGGTAAAAGTATGAATACTATGCCGGCAGGGACCAAATCGGCATGGTATTCATACTTTCACCATGCCGATACACAATATCTCCCAATTTTGAAATTGTAAGTACACTGCCGGCACAGAAAGTTCATTATCGAGCATGCCGGTAGTAGTGCCGGCATGGTCGATTCCCAAGTGTACTGTGCCGGTTTGAGGACAAAAACATACAGAAAATCTGTCTGAAATAGCAAGTATCGGCATGGTATTCATCCTAAAAACCATGCCGGCACTAGTATCGGCATGGTATTAATCCTGAAAAACCATGCCGGCACCAGATATCGGCATGGTATTCATCCTAAAAACCATGCCGGCACTAGTATCGGCATGGTATTCATCCTAAAAACTATGCCGGCACAAAAAACAGTAGGGTATTCATCATGAACACAAGCCAGGAATGGATTGAAAAGTTACAGTTTGTGATTCTAACCCAAACGAAGTTTTATAACAACAACAACACTTTAAATATGATTGGGTATCATGTACCTTCTCAATGAAGCAATTTCTTCATCTTCTTCTTCTTGCTCAACAACAATTCAATTTAACCTATCTTTAAGAACTTGTTAGGATTTGATTTTGATTTTTAGTTTTAAATTTTAATTTAGATGGAAGGGTATTTTAGTATTTCCACCCCCCAAAAACATCCCTTAGAGAACACTATTGGTTGGGGAAAGTAATTTATATCCCAATTATTTTTAAGTATCCCCGAATCAATTGTTAAAAAAATTCTAATGTTTTTTAGATGAAAACGAAGTAGAAATTCAATAAAATCTAATTGAAATGAAAAAGACGTAACTATCCCCACCGAAGCAACGGAAGTAAACGAAAGTATACGTGCTTAATTATTTAATAAATAAGATTTAAAGCAACATTTGTTTTCAGTAAGCAACGTATATAAACGTAACTAAGTATGCAACGATAATATCCGTTGCAAATCAGAAAACATCAACGATGCAAAATCAAGGATATGGTATGAGTTTGGAGAAATGAACACAAAAAGTACTAAATATAATTTCAAAACAGATCTCAATGCCAGATTATATACAAGCTAAACGAATGTACATGATACATTTAGTTAACTGCATGTCATGAATGTTCTCACTTTCCTGGAGCGAAGTTGGTAGCATATGACCAAGCATTGTTGTTCACAGGGTCAGAAAGGTGATCAGCAAGGTTCTCTAGAGGACCTTTTCCAGTAACAATAGCCTGAACAAAAAAACCGAACATGGAGAACATAGCAAGTCTTCCATTCTTGAGTTCCTTTACCTTCAGCTCAGAAAATGCCTCTGGGTCCTCTGCAAGTCCTAAGGGGTCAAAGCTACCACCTGGGTACAGTGGGTCGACGATCTCACCTAGTGTCAAGTCCACCTTCACTGAAAATCTGAGAACCAGCTTTAAACCAGACTGCCTCTCCAAATTTAACTCCATTTCTAGAGAGAAATTCAGGGAAAACACATCCCAAAGCGCCGAGCATGGCCCACCTGGAATGAATCACTTCCAGTTCCCTGTTCTTGGCAAAGGTCTCTGGGTCTGCAGATAGTCCAGCAGTATCCCATCCGTAGTCACCAGGGAATTCACCGGTCAGGTATGATGGGGACTCACCAGAGAAGGGTCCAAGGTACTTGAGACGGTCAGGACCGTACCATGGACTTCCTGAAGAAGCAGCAGGCTTCTTTGCTGATGTTTTCCTCATTATGATCATTCCATTGCTACTTGATCTGACATTGGTTGGGAATTTTGATTGGGAGTTCAAAGTTACAGCTGTGCCTGCAAATGATGGGGATGAGAGAGACATGGATGCCATATACTGGTATGTTTTTGTCAGAGAAAAAAAAAGTAGGCTGGTGAATTGTTAGAAGAAGGTTTTTGGTGTGTTATTTGATGATTTAGATTGACTGAGTTCATGTCCCTTATAAAGGCAATTATGGGACCAGATATATCTAGCCATGTTCTTATTGGTCCTCAAATTGTCACCACAGATTGAGAAATCCTTCTTCCTTTCTCAGCCAAGGAACTTTGGCTGTCATGGATTTTATCACCAATAATTGGATACTGATGGGGACACACCATAATCCAGATTCCAGATGTCCCAAATAGTATATTTGCAGTAAGATGTGTATACAGGACAGGTAGTAAAATTTATTAATCACCAAAGGAAAAAATACAGAAGAGTACAGGCTCTATTATAAGACCCAGAACAGAATTAGAAGCCAAAGCCCAACAAAAGAAAACTAAGAAGAGACAGAACCAAAGATTCACTAAGATACAAGAGACTACTCTCTTGTAAACCTGATATAAGTGGTGTCAGGAAACTCCAGTCTCACCAAATTATTCGGCCTAGAATTGAAAGCTATCACTTGACCTTTCAGCAAGGAAACACCCTTCTTCGCGAAGTAGTCTGCTGAAAAGTTAGCTTCCCATTAAACACGCCTGAAATGAATTGTGTGAAGCTTGCAGCAGATATTCTTCCATCTACCCAAAATATTCCAGGGAAGTTTCGACTCATGAAAGCAGTAATATAAGCTTTTGAGTCAGATTGCACCATAACCCTCCATTTCTGATGTTCAATTACCAAATCTAGCGCCAGAAAAACAAGCCAGAAATTCAGCAATATAGTTACTGGTAATACTCATGCCTCGAAATTCAGCAAATACAAAAGTTCCAATATGATCTCTGACTAAGAAGCCATAGCCTGCCACTGTGCTTTACTTTCTCAAGGTCAGGTTTTGTACTATCAAAACAAGCTTTATTCCTTAGAAACATAGCTCCACCATGAGAATGTATGCAGCAATAAGCCATAACTCCTGAACATTAGGACTTTGATTTTTACAGTTTTTCAGATACAAGTGATTTATAACATTCTAGCTAACAGTAAATAAATAAGTTGCTGCTGCATCAATACATGAGGGAATGTGACAAGAGATGGCTGAGTGTTTCGCCTTCTTCATATGGCCTGAGCTCACTTAGAGCCAAATGAAACATTTTTCAGCTGGCACGAAGATTAGGAAAATAACCATATGCTTAATACGAACAAAGGATGCATGTTATAGCAGGGCAACAGAACTATTGATAAATTTAAGTTCCATTTCTGCTCAACCGATTGGTATGGTTTAAAGACAAACAAGAAAAACTTGATAACACTTTGAAGATGATTGAGGTGCTGAACGGAAGAATGTGTTGCACAAAGTTGAAAAAGTTTGGTTAAAACTATGATATTCACGGTGTTCTGAACGACCTCCCCTATAAATCATGCGTCGATGTAATATGAACAGGGAAAGGAGGTAAGGTGAGATGAAACTGTGAATGACAAGGTTATGTTTCACTCTCAACATACTAATACTATACCTATAGTGGGCACTCAAGTGGATCAATACAGGGCTGAAGACAGCTTGCAAACTTCAACTGCGGTTTAGACAGTTGAGTGTTCTAGGAAAAGAAAATGATTGTATCCAATCCAAGATTTCAACAAATTTTGTTAAGATATGCAAACCAAGAAATGAGCAATGAAAATGAAATTTTTTGAAACTTACTGATGTGACTTCCTTTTCGCTTTATAGGGTAACCACTGCCCCTTCCTGAGATGCCTCTGAAATTTCATCCACCAATTCCTCCCAAGTTGAAACTCTTAACTACATAAAACTTGTAAACTTCAAGACATCCGAAATTCAACTGAGTCGAATTGCAAAGCTACAAAACAACACAAATAAATTTAATCACAATGAACCTACTTACAAATATGATATCTGCTTGAATCAGTAGCAAAAAAAAATTAACATTCACATCAAACAGAGATGATGATTTTTCAGAAATACCATTGAATTTTAGAGCGTCACATCATCAACAAAATAAAACGAACAAAAAAGACTACCCAACTAGAAATTACTTCTATTAAAAGCCCCAATTTCAACTTCGTCTTTGCAAAAATATCCAGGAGAACTCCCAAAAAAACCCTAACCCCCAAACACTAACTCCCTAAAAAAAAAGATAGGGCGGAATCAGAACATTTAGTACCCTATCCTTGATGTTAGAATTCTCATAAAAATTAGAATAACAACGCTGAAAGTACTGTTAAGCGTTTTCATCGCTCATCAACAACTTAACCACACAATTTGCAGGTCTTGGAAACTCTAGTAGCTGCTTCGTTACATATACTTGTTCATCCATGTGGTTGGAAAGTTCTGGAGAAACTACTATGGTTACAGTCTCAAGAAATCCAGCATACTCCAAAAAGAGTTTAATCGCATTTAGCTGCATTTCCGACAATTGAAAATCCATGAATTTGATTGACTTCAGGTGTGGTAGTGAACATTTAGGATCAAGTGACCTCCAATCATCATCCTTAGGGAAACGAATGCTCTACAACAATCAAAGCTAGAGATCAGAAAAATATGATACAGCAAAAAAAAAAAAAAAAGTTGTGATGCTAACAGATTCGAAAGCTACTTAGTTTTCAAGAGATGGCCCAAACAGGGGTATGCAAAAGAAAGATAATAAAAGCTAAGTGACTTGCAAAGGAGATGACCAGTTCAGTTTAGGAAACCAACGTTTTACAATACAAATGGACATGTTTTGTGACATACGGTAACACTAGTTTTTAATGAGAGAACTGAATGCCTATGCTAACAAAAAAGGATATCCAATTTACTATACCGGGAGGTAAGAGGTGAGTTACTTGCCTTAGCAAAGACAATCAATTCTAGATTAGGCGAGAGCTGGAGAAACCTGGAAAATCTTATCAGAGTCGAAATTGAGCTAACTTCCAGATGTATCAAATTGTTAAATGCAGGCAAATCGGTTAAGAGGATATCCGCCTGACTTAGAATCCAATCATTAAGAAAAAACAAAGAATCCCAATGCACAAGAGTCAGAAAAACCATAGGCACAATAACTTTACACTACAGAAATGCTACATTGTTTAAATTTACAACAACGGAATCATCAAGAACTTTTGAAATATTATCGCATACCTGAAAGAAGGTACCAGACACTTTAAGAAGCTTTACATTTGCAAGCTTTTTATAAAGCCTGATTAGAACAAATTTTTCAGGGCCTCTATATTTGCAATATAATATGTCAATATCTGCCTCAACTAGTGACGGGAAGCTGTCGATTACAAAGTCTGCTGGTACGTGATTACCGTAACTGATGGTCGACAGATTAGGTGTACAAATCTTCGCTGTAGTAGACTCTTCGAAATTACAGTAGCTAATGTACAGGTTCTTAAGTGCAAGATTTGCAATGCATAAAACTTCAGACTTCAAACCACCACAGTGTATTAAACTCAACTCTTCAAGGATGGGGCAATTAGAAACTAATTGGTCGGGCGAGTACCTATTCACAAAATCCATATGTTTTAACCAGAGTAACTTGAGCCTTGGAAAATGAACTTTGTGGGGAACATTGAGTCTTGTCATTTCTAAGTCCAACACGGTCAAGGAATCACAGGTAAATAATGATAGAGGAAAAATGAAGGGTGTTGTTGATCCTTTTGAAAGAAGAAGTTCTTCAACTTTACGCTTCACAACAATAGCAATCCAGTTATTTACTCGGGATTCATCAAAATGTTCATCCCATCTGAGACAGAATTTCTGAATTTTAGGCTTCTCATGAAGACATAATACCCTATCCAAAAAATTCATGAACGGTTTGGTTTCCTGCAGCATTTCTTCTTCATTTCTATAACCAATTAGAGCTCGCCACCGACGAAAATCAAGAGTGGGGATAGAGTTTGATAAATACTTCCATCTTGTAGATAAAATGCAGGTAGACAAAGCACATTTGATCGGAAGGAAAGAAAGAATATGATGAATCAGTGGATCCGGCAAATTACTTATCTTATCCTCTCCTTTAACACCCACATTGCTGTTGTGCTGTGACATTTTTTGATTACAAAAAAACTATATAAGTCATTTCATCAAACTACTTGCATGCATGAAAATGAATGATCAAAGATGGACAAATCCTTTAAGTTTTTAGGCTTTTAGGTAATAATGTTATCGAATTGTATGAATAGAACAAACTTGATATATAGTTATCCAGACCAAATTCGATACTCTTTGACTACTAGTACTAAGTTTTAATTCAAAAACATGAATCAAAGTAAAGCGAGTTGAGATCAGGTTTACCTGAAGAAGGTTGTTATGAACAGAACAGACAATGTGTAGATATAAAAGATGAATAAGCTAGGATTTACTGTTTGTTTACTGACCAGAAGGAAACTATGGTTCATTTCTTGTTTCCTTCCACCATTGTAATTGTGCTGGGAAGAGCAGGGAGCTATTTAAAGAGCAGCGTATAGTTGGGAGTGCTCGTTTGAGGTCAGATTAATCTGGACTACTATTTGAATTGTGTCAAGGCTATTCCTGGTGCATGAGTGAAAGTGAAACGATTTATTTTCCTGCCCAATCTGTCTCTTCGAGTAAAAGGACTAGACCATTGTCACCAAGAACAAGAAGTAGATTAATAACAACTTCAAAGCATATAAACCACGCTCCTAGATGCTTTTTAGTTTTCGAGGTCTTGTTAATCCGGAGATTCTGGACTGTCATCTGAAGGGTCAATTCTAAGTTAGGTGAACTTTGAAGCGTTTAACTTTCCTTATCTATTCAAGTCAAGTAAATTCTATAACAATTGATGAATACGCATAGTAATTTTTGGCTTAGTAGTCTGTAGCCACTTTGGCAATGAATGTAGCCAGCAACCAATTAGTAAACCACTATACTACTAACGAATATGCATCAGCATTATTATGGAGACATTCGTTGCAATGGGTTTGGACACGGTGATCGTTTTCGGTTTAGACAAAAAGGGCAACAGCCTCTATTGGTATGACCCTAAAACTTCAACCGTAAACAAACTTTGGGATGATAGGTCTAATGGTATGTGTAGAAAATCTGATATCAAAGACTTAATGAAAACTTAACACAAACTTAACTCAAACAATTCTCTTAATTGATGTAATTCGACTCATGGCTCAACAACCTATTTATATGTTTAACAAACTTGACTCTCAAGCAATAAAGACTTTCCTAACATAACCAAACTCTAACAAAGACACTTCTAGAGAATTCTCACGTAAACAAATACTAAAACCAGTATAACTTGCAACCCAAGTTTACTTCTAAATACCGTACCACCGTGTCAACAATACTTGTTGATCCATTCACATCATGTCAACTGTACTAGTTGATCCAATCATGCTTCTGTCAACTCTCAAAGTTGATCCATACTGTTTTCTTCATACTATATCAACACACAGTGTTGATCCCTTCCATCTTCTTCATAGTATCTTGGTTTATTCTTCAACATCCTCCCTTAAACCAAGATACTCTTTACTTATCATTCCCAATTTTCCACGCAAGTAAATGAAAGTGTTAGACTTCAAAGACTTGGTGAAAATATCAGCCACTTGCTCTTGACTTTCACAAAACTCCACGGTTATCTCCTTGTTATTGACAAGCTCTCTGATGTAATGAAACTTAATATCAATGTGCTTACTCCTTCAATGAAGCACAGGATTCTTAGTTAGTGAAATTGTAGACTTGTTATCACAAACTATTGTTGTAGGTATCTGTTCTTGAAACAATGACTTCAGCATCATTCTTAACCATACAGCTTGTGTAGCACAGTTGCTAGCAGCTATATATTCAGCTTCTGTTGTAGAGAAAGCAACAACTTGTTGCTTCTTTGATGACCAAGAGAAAAACCAGTTCCTAACTGAAATCCATAACCTGATGTGCTTTTTTTTCCTTCTGTATCACCAGCCCAATCACTATCAGTAAATCCAACCAATTTTGGATCTTCTGAAACATTATAGAGAATTCCCAAGCTAGTTGTTCCTCTAACATATCTCAAAATACGTTTTGCAGCTTGTAAATGTGATTGTCTAGGTTCTTCCATAAACCTACTAACCAATCCAACTGCATACATGATATCAGGTCTTGTAGCAGTCAAATATCTCAGACATCCAACAAGACCCTTAAAGTCTGTTGAATTCACAAGTTCTCCTGACCCTTCTTTTGTCAACTTCAATATTTCCTCTACTGGTGTTAAGATTAGATTGCAATTATCCATCTTGAAACGCTTTAGTATTCCTTCTGCATACCTCTGTTGATTAATAAAAATCCGTCTTTCAGTTTGTTGTACTACAATACAAAGAAAATATGACATTAAACCAAGATCTGTCATCTCAAACTCCTTCACCATATCCTCCCTGAATTCCTTGATCATCTCAGAACTATTTCCAGTAACAATAAGATCATCCACATACAAACACAATATAATATGATTGCCAAGAGTATCAGCTTTCAAATATAAAGTATGCTCATGTGGACATCTTGTAAACCCTTTCTTAATGAAATAAGAATCTATTCTTGTATACCAAGCTCTTGGTGCTTGTTTCAATCCATACAAAACTTTGTTTAGCTTGTATACTTCATTCTCCTTCCCCTCCATAATGTAACCAGCTGGTTGTTCAACATAAACTTCTTCTTCCAAAACTCCATTCAAGAATGCTGACTTAACATCCATATGAAAAATCTTCCAATGTATCTATGCAGCTAAAGCAATTATCATTCTTACTGTACCAAGTCTTGCAACTGGTGCAAATACTTCTGAGTAATCTACTCCTTGTCTTTGTCTATATCCCTTAGCAACTAACCTTGCTTTTAGTCTATCTACTTCACCATTTTACTTGTATTTTGTTTTATAAACCCACTTAACACCAATAGGTTTCTTACCTGGTGGAAGTGTAGTAAGTTCCCAAGTGTTATTCTTCTCAATTTCCTTCAATTCTTCATTCATGGCTTGAATCCATCCTTGTTCTTTAGAAGCTTCTTCATAAGCTACAGGATCACAATCTCCAAATAATGCAAAGTTCACCACATCATCATCATCAGTTTCTTCATTATCTTTTGATTAAACATAATCATTCAACCTAGCAAGTATAATATATTTTCTTCTTGGTTTTGTATCTTCTTGTTGTGGTATTGCTTCTATTCTTGCTTCTTCATGATTTTCTTCAACATTATCTTGAGTTTGCACTTCTTGTTCAACTTCAATTTGAACTGTTCTGACAGTAGTAGATGGATCAACATTCCTTGTTGATCCAGTATGTGGATCAATATTCTTTGTTGACCCAGAATTTGGATCAACATTGTTTGTTGATCCACTACTCCAATTCCATTGTGAATCTTCATCAAATATCACATCTCTACTTGTGATAATCTTTCCAATTTATGGATTGAATAACTTGTACCCTTTGGTTACTGAGCTGTAACCAACAAGAATACACTTCTCACTCTTATCATTCAACTTCTTCCTAAGTTCTTTAGGTACATGTGCATATGCAATACACCCAAAAACTCTCAGATGTCTTACACTTGGTCTTACACCTCTCCAAGCTTCTTCTGGTGTTATATTATTCAAGCTATTTGTAGGACATCTGTTAAGTAAGTATACTGTTGTGTCAACTGCATATCCCCAGAAACTCTTTGGTAAATCTTTTGTTCTTCTTATAGTTCTTGCCATCTCCATTATTGTTCTATTCTTTCTCTCAGCAACTCCATTCTGTTGTGGTGTATATCTAGCTGTTAACTGATGTAAAATACCATGTTCTTCCATGAAATTATCAACAACAGTATATTTTGTTCCTCTATCAGTTCTTAGTATCTTGATACTCTTACCAATTTGTTTCTCAGCATATGCTTTGAAACTTCTAAAAGCATGAAAAGCATCACTCTTATGTTTAAGTAAATATACTCATGCTTTCCTACTATAATCATCAATAAAAGTTATGAAATAGTTATTACCTCCATGTGATGTAACTTCTATAAGACCACACAAGTCACTATGAATGATCTCCAACTGTTGTTCTGCTCTTCTGGCTTTGTTAACTGGGAATGGATCTCTATGCTGCTTTCCAAAGATACAATTCTCACATCTTTGTTCTGGAATGAGAGGTAACCCTGACACCATCTCCTTCTTTGCCAAAGTTTGTAAACTGTTAAAATTCACATGCCCCATTCTCTTATGCCACAACCAAGAGTCAGTATGTACATGAGTACTATAACAGCTTTCTCTTTGATGCTGAATATTCAATGGAAACAATCTATTCTTTGTCATTTGTACTTTTGCTATCGACTTTCTTCTTCTGTCTCTAATGAAACATAAACCATTATAAATATTCATAGAGTATCCTATTTCTGACAGTTGACCCATGCTTAGTAAGTTTTGATGTAAACCTGGTACATAAAACACATCCATGATGTATGCTTTTGAACCATTCTTAAGAACAATTCTTATTCTTCCTTTTCCCATAACTGGAATTGTTGAACTATTACCAAACTTCACAGTTGATCTTACAGATTCATCAAGCTTATCAAATAAGTCTTTTCTGCCACACATATGATTGCTACAACCAATGTCTAAGTACCACTTAAGTTGAGGTTATTCTTCTTCTGTATGACATGCTAGTAGCATGTTTTCTGCCTTCTTCTCTTCTTCTTCTTCTTCTTGTTGGCTTTCAGATATATTAGCTTTGAAGTTTGATTTATAATTATTTTCAGTAGTCTTTCTAGGTTTTGGACACTCATTAGCAAAGTGCCCAAAATCTCCATAGTTGTAACATTGAACTTTTTCTCTATCAACTTGCCTGATAACCTCCATTAGATCTTCCTCCAGTATTATTTCTTCCTTGATATCCTCCATTATTGAATCTTCTTCCAGTATTAGAACTTACTTGATTGCTTCTCCAGCTAACTTGACTCTGAAGTGCCTCTTCAACTTGCTTTGCAGCAGCTGTTTCCTCTAGCAATCTTTGTTCATAAGCTTGTAATGAACCCAATAACTCATTAAGAGTCATGGTTGAAACTTTGTTGCATTCTTCTATAGCAGTAACCTTTGATTCAAACTTCTCAGGTAAGCTTCTTAAGATTTTCTCTGCAATGGCTGAATCTTCTATAGTATCACCATTAGCTTTCATCTCATTGACAATATTCAGTGTCTTTGAGAAAAAATATGATATTGTTTCCGTAGTCTCCATCTACAATAATTCATATTTTCTTTTCAAGGTTTGTAATCTAACTTTCTTGACCTTGTCAGATCCTGTGTAGTAGCTTATCAAACCATCCCATGCTCTTTTAACTTCTTTAATGTAGATAACTCTTTCCATGAGAGATTCATGAATACCTTGATAAAGAATATATGTAGCTTTTGAATTCTTCTTCCTGTTGTCTGTTAAAAGAGTTTGCGCAGCTCCTTCTAGTACTACTCCTTCTACTGGTTCTACATAACCATTTTTCACAATATCCCATACCTCTTGATATATGAAAATATTCTCCATCTGCAACCTCCAGTGTTCAAAGTTTTTACCTTCAAACACCGGTACCTTAATTAAACTCAAACTCGTCATCTTCTTCAAATCAACAACTCATACCCACATCCCTAGAATCTGATACCAGTGCTCTGATACCATATGTAGAAAATCTGATATCAAAGACTTAATGAAAACTTAACACAAACTTAACTCAAACAATTCTCTTAATTGATGTAATTCGACTCATGGCTCAACAGCCTATTTATATGTTTAACAAACTTGACTCTCAAGCAATAAAGACTTTCCTAACATAACCAAACTCTAACAAAGACACTTCTAGAGAATTCTCACGTAAACAAATACTAAAACCAGTATAACTTGCAACCCAAGTTTACTTCTAAATACCGTACCACCGTGTCAACAATACTTGTTGATCCATACACATCATGTCAACTGTACTAGTTGATCCAATCATGCTTCTGTCAACTCTCAAAGTTAATCCATACTGTTTTCTTCATACTATATCAACACACAGTGTTGATCCCTTCTATCTTCTTCATAGTATTTTGGTTTATTCTTCAACAGTATGGAACCTGTTTCCAATTCCTCACACGCAGAGCAATATTTCTTTGAAAGATTTTGGCCAAGCTTCCAAGGCTAAAAGTCAAAGAAGAATTGTTAATCATCTAGCAGAAGAAGTCTTGTGGTGAATTGCTTTCATGTTCATTGCATGTCCTTCACAATTTTTAGTTACTTGTTTGCAGTATATATGGTTTACTTAGATGCATGCTCTCAACAAAAAAACAAAAAAATGTTAAGATACAGTGTCGTTCTGTCATATCGGTTGTTGTCTGATGTGACACAATGCCTTCGCGATACTAAACACTAATATGCCATTCGGTTCACAATACTCACGAAGTAGATAGACCAAGGTCCAAATCTCATTTACTACAAAGTAGTCTTGATGTTCTTGTTGAAACAACACCTCAGCATTGTTTTGTGACTTGGCTCCAAAAACTTCATCACTTTTCTTGATACAACCATTTCGTTGATTAATACACTTCTGCTTGGGTTGTCAGTTTTGTACTTGGAAGCTGTCAATTTCAACCATTAAGACCCATTCAATTGTCATTGCAAGCCAAACACCACCACACTCTATTTCTACACACCTGCTTGTGTGGGAAATTTATGACGAGGTCCGTGTATTTGGTATTCTAAGTCATAGGAAGGATCAGTAACAAGGGGAGTAAAAAAGTACTTGAAGTGATTCTAATGTTGTCCACTTACAGAGGAACAGAAAAGTGAAGAAACCTCCTGAACCTGTTTTCAAACAAGACTACATACATGATTCCCGTATCAACTTCTGAAAATATTCCACTGTATTGAAACAAAGAAAGAATAATCATAGCGTGATACTAAGTGATGGAAAGAAAACATATCACCATTACAAATCTATGCGACTATGCCCAAATTGTATTGTCTTGGGGTGGTAGAAAATTGTGACTAGAGAGATTCGAACACTTAACCACCTCAGAGAGGAATTCAGAAACTGTTACTAGCGCGTTTTGGATACATGTACGTGATGGGCTTTTGTGTATTTAGTCCCACATCACCTACATTCCATGATAATATCAATTTAAATAGTTGGAGCTTCTCAATAAACTTATCCCTTCGGAGACATCCGATAAAATTGGAACGATACAGAGAAGATTAGCATGGCCCTGCGCAAGGATGACACGCACAAATCGAGAAATGGTCCAAAAAAAATTGATTTTCTTTTTCTTGCTGGCGCTGTCGGTAACGGTTAACGCAGAGTTGTCATTATCCTTAATTTTTCTATCATTTGGATGAAACTAGAACTTCTATATTCTTCAGTAGGAGTTTTCTTGGTTATTTGGTTGATTTCATTGTCGCCTTATGCTAAATTTTTACGCTATATACAAAACGAAAATTGTGATCAAGATGCTAACTAGTCATGTTTTGAAAGCACGGACTCAAATGATGAGCAAATAATGGAATCCAAAATTCTTAGATTTCATACTTTAAATTGCAAACAAATTTGAGATATGGGGTTTGAGACACACAGCAACCAACTTATCAGCACAGTGACTAGACTTAACTGCCTCTAATGACCCGCAGCACTAGAAAGAACTGAATGTTTTTGTTTGAGTTTTGGTAGGGGTGCGTCAGGCCTTTGCAGTAGTCCAACTCTTGGTTTAGTCTGAACCTGGATTGAAACCAGCAGGTCACAGGCTCCAGTTCAAAAACCCTGAATAAGTAATTGTGGACTTCTGGTATATAAAATCTTAATGATTCGTTTTTAATATACCAAAAAAAGATAATCCGGCTAGAAAATAATTTTCTCCAATTTGAAACCATGTATCATCGATAATGGGGAAGAAATCCCAGCCCTCAACTATGAAGTTGAAAAGGACCTAATCTCGACTTGCATTGTAGAATTTTTATTTTTATTCAATTATGAAGTTGAAAAATGGCCCAGCTTGTTGCTGGGCTACCGACCAAAACTCTTATGATTGATTATCAGTTAATAAATAATTTTTAAAACACAATAAGAATAATGCGAGAATTGGCGATTTACATTGCAGAGTTTTTTTATTAAAATTAAACCATAGTAAGAATAATGCGAGAATTCATTTTAATATATTTAGCTTTATTCAATTTCGATTAATTAAGCTCACTAACATGTCCCAATAAAAGAGAGACCACAAAATTACTTAATCATATGAGTTATGGCAAGAGAGATTCCAGTAAGCTGAAAGAAATCACCATTTTTTTTGCTCAATGAATAAGTCAAACCATCTTTTTGAAACTTATCTTCACATTTAGTCGAAGCTTCCATGGCATAACTCATTTTCATATTAACTTCGCTATTATCTTTAATTTTAAATCCTGCAATAGCACGGTTAACAAGATCAACAGCGCCCACATAACACAGTAGACAATACTCTAAATATGGTCTTTCTTCTTGTTTTTCTTTTCCATCTCTCAAGATTTGAAAAAGATAAAAGTCTTTAAATTAATGGAGAATTGAGTATTGTGTTGATTTGACATCCTGACAGTACTCGCAACTAGGAGTTGGAGGAAAAGCATCTGGATGTTGTTAAGTTTATAAATCTAATCCAGATTTTGTCGACCTTATGTAATGAAGGTAGTAATATCTCACTTATATTTTTATATGTTTGCTTGACATACCACTATACCAGCTAAAACCTTTAACCCAGAGTTGCTTCATAGAGGCGGATTGCTTCGTAGTGACCCTTCAATGGTAAATATTTAGAGGTCTTTTCTACTTTATATTTAATGTGAAACCCCAAAGAGTCACTATTTTTGAAATCGTGGAACATTATCAATTAGAAATCGTAGGTATTTTGCATTCGTGGAAGCTTGAATGCGCCATGACACCTTTGTATAGACGGAAATATTATATGCATATCCATTACATAATTGTTGTGTAAGAAATTCTGTGTTGCATAAGGAATACACACACCGGGATTGCACATCACTATAGTTGTAAAAAT
This sequence comes from Papaver atlanticum, assembly GCA_023531105.1. Taxonomy (NCBI): domain Eukaryota; kingdom Viridiplantae; phylum Streptophyta; class Magnoliopsida; order Ranunculales; family Papaveraceae; genus Papaver; species Papaver atlanticum. The sequence continues at coordinate 1,708,052 of JAJJMB010016078.1, forward strand.
ACAATTTGATCCCTTTAAAACTCTCGCCAAGTTGGATGGGATTTGTTTAGATGGACTTAGTATTTAGACTTAAATAATTGAAACTTAAAGTGTGTTCTGCAGGTGTGTCTCCCATGCATTTTCACTAGGTTATTATATTTAGATTAGACGAGCATCAAGAAATGATAAAGTTACAAAAAATGTATCCACTGGGTTATATGAACCATGTTAGTCATTGGTTCGAAAGAAGTCTTCATTGCCATGGTTACATAAGTGTCGAATCCTAAATAGCGTTAGTGATGATCCATTAGGATGATACTGTGAAACTGGCCACCAGTTTGGATCCAGCTAACTTATTTTACTTCAGGTAAATCATTTTGGTTTAGATTTTTACACTGAAGAAATGGCAAGATAACTTGGTTTGTATCATGTTGATTAGATATTCGAAGTCTTCGGCTTTTATGGTTGTTCTTTAGGCAGTTATATGGCAAGAACTGATAGTTTCCTGTTCATGACTTTCATTTCATTGTAGTGGGTGGATTTGATGATTTAGTTGCTTGAAACATGTCGAGTTTAACAATTACGGTTTCTAGCCCTTATTGTTAGTCATTACCAATTCTGCAGTTTAATCATTCTTTCCGGCACCAACTTCTCTTTACAGCAACACAACATCACCCACCTGAAGCTGTACGAGTCCAGCAGCTTGAATCTTCACCACCATTACATTGCAAACTACCAACAATTTCTCTCACCTGGACACTACCATCAGTACTTTCAAACAGCAGCTCCTTCTCGCGCACAACAGACACCAGTCCACTCTCAATACCACCACCATCAGTTCACCATACCACAAGCTCGAGGAGTTTGTTGCCATCACGTGTACCACCAGCTGAAATTGGTTTTTGTGAAAGTGGGATGGTGGATCCGGTACGTGACCTGCAGATGATCCCGATTCATAATTAATACGTAATCTCAAGCCATAGTGGAATTGGGATGGCGGATGGCTCATTCACAGCGTACAAAATTAAGTAATTTAGTGTGAAGTTCTTTCTGTATGTTCTGATGTGGAACCTCGCAATAAAATTATATTTAGTTACTTTTCTTCTTGAATTTTTTGCTATAAAATTGTACCTATCATACATTGCTGCTTGAATAAAATTGAGTTTAATGTTCAATCATGTTTTTTGCTTTTCCTTTTTTAACAGTAAGTTGTATTGCCATTTTGTTCTGATTATGTCTGTATACAGCTTTATTTCTGTTTCTCTTCCGCAAATGGTACGTTATGAATCAAAGTGTACAAACAAACATTCCAGCGAAATAGTACTGATATTTACTACCCTGCCCTCAACTTAAAAATGATCGATAATCACGATTTAAGCATAAATCGCTTTCGTGATAAAACCCTCTCATTTTAGCGCAGCAGGCAACATGATGGAGATTTCAGCGATTCTATATCAATGACAAGGGAACTGTAATTCCAATTATTCAGCAAGGATAGAAAATAAATTCCAACCATTACATCGTGAGTGCTTCATAATGGATATACTAATTGAAGATGCTTTGAAAAGCTGACTTACACATACATAAACATAATGTCGATTACTTAATTAGAAATGCTATTAATATAAGACATTCTTCTGTGGCTGATGTACGATGGTATTTGATTCCAAAGAATCAGTCTGCAAATTGGTGTTTGGAACAAGGAAAAATGATGAATGAAGTGTAAAGGATTAAATATTCAAAATTCACGGAAAATGTTCATCACCTATTGCATTGTATTTCATCACTATCTTGACACGGTATATATGACTTACATTCTTCCCTCCAATTCAAACACCATGGTTGATGAATTTTTATGAGGTGTGTTATTTAAATATCCTGATTGCATAATCCTACTTTCTTACAAATATTAAATAGAAAGGAAGCAAAGAGGCCATCACTTCTCAAAACTTCCTCCATGTAAATCCTCAAGGCCTGATGTTTGTAACCGAAGATGCGTTATCGTCCACGCGAAAAACTTTCATGTTTGGTTCCGTTACTACAGGTATGGTGTCCATTGGCAATTCCTGTGTGGAGAACCTTTGTAAGCTTTGCAGATGTATTTCACGAAATTCTGAAAATCCTGCGAATGGGCGAAATGAAGTCAGTTTATAAACATTAGATGATAGTACCTCTAGAGAAAGAAAAAATATCCATCATAATAGGAGGAAATACGAAGGAAGGGAGATCTACTGATGAGCAAACTTACAATACGTAGGGGAATATTATTCACAGTCACCCATGGAAGATATTCAAGTGGAGGATAAAGATAACTTGTTTCCATAGCACACTGTGATTCAAGCTGTAAAAACAGGTGAGGAGAAAGTGTTAGATCAGATCAGATGCAATACAACACAATTAAGAAAGAAATACAACATGAGAGAGCAGTCGATCTATACCTTTTCTCCCAGTCCATGTAGGTAGCAGTCAATTATAATCCTTCTTTTCTCGGGCCTTCTCTCGAAACACGATATCCATTCGCTGAAGTTATTGTTAACAATGAAGTTCTCCACACACACAGTATACGAATTCGAAATACTCATAATTGAGAGGCATGGAATTGATCGCACATGCTTGTATTGTGTTGAGCATGCATTCATCAGAACCGTGCTGCAAATAATCAGACGAGAAAAAGAACAATTAAAGTACTGTCATAAGTAAAATGAATTATAATAGTAAAGGTAGAGAGAGATATATACCGTACAGATGGTTGTTCTATTCCACAATTGTTTGGCATTTCCATATGGAACAAGATTGAGATCAACAATGCCAAGGATCGAGCTTTCAAAGATTTTTGATAGGTTATAAACTATGAACTCTGAACAAGCGGGACATAAAGTTTCATAGTAGATACTTAAAGAGACTTTCTCAGGGGGATATTGAGAGATCGCAGGAGTGGAAAATGAGAAGTTTATAACAGACAAAAGAACTCTAGCAGAAAATGAAGATGCCATGTTTAGAACCTTACACAAAAATTTCTAACTAGTATTGTGATTTGAGATGGGGTTAGCTTGAGTTCTTATATAGGCATTTGGTTTAGCATTTCTAGAATTCTTGAGTGGTAGTAGTTGGAACAGAAAGTAGATGAATATTAATTGAAGTTGATTCTCTCCACGCACCATACACTATTCTAGAAGCTTGAAATACATGGATCTATTTGAGTGCACCATATGCTTACAACTAGCCGTGGTGCCTAGTTTCAGTGCACAATCATCAGATTTGCAGGCACTCTTTTGCTTCTTGACTGGGTCATATATGCTCAAGAATTGAATAACGTAAGGGTGTGCCACTCATGTTGATCTTAATTAGTGGTGTGTGCATATTGAATGTGCCAATGTGGAGTAGTTCGAGTAGTTAGATTCAAACTAAAGTGCTCGGAGATTTTTTCTTTGCTTCTGTCTTGCTTGCCAGCGTGAGTATTGCTATGTTTGTAAACATTTTGAATGAAAAGGAGATGCACATGTAAAGCTCTTATCTATAACATCCCAGTTCGAGAAAGTCTTGGCATTATCTTCTACCATTTTTAGTTTACAAAGTCAGCTGTAGTGAACTTAATTTTCATTGAAGAGTTCAGTGACATTCATTTCAAGGAATATTTCAAAAATATCATGAGATTGGTTGAAATTTCTTCCAAGTAATAACACAAAAATAGTAGTGTGTTCAATGTGGAGAAGTTTGAGTAGGTCAGATCCAAACTAAAGTGCTTGGAGATTTTTCTTTGCTTCTGTCTTGCTTGCCAGTTGCATGAATATTGCCATGTTGGTAAATATTTTTAATGAAAAAGGGTTGCACATGTAAAGCTCTTATCTATAACATCCCAGTTCGAGAAAGTTTAGGAATTATTCTTCTCCCATTTTTTGTTTAGAAAGTTAAGCTGTAGTGAACTTAATTTTCATTGAGAGTTGAGAACATTAATTACAAGAGAAGATTGTGAAGTTTGTTTAATGTCAATGTCATATAGACCCATCAGAATGAGAGTGATTTGGTAGATGATGCCGACTCAGAAGTGGTTTTCAGCGTCAGTCCTAGACAGCCACCCTAACCAACCGTATTCCAGTTTTTGTTTTGTTTTTTATACACATTTTTTTACTCAAACAACTGAGAGTGCTAAATTTATTTGTTTCAAAGGTTGAAGCCCCAGGTCTATGCTTTTGTAGCGTTTTTGAAAAGCTGTTGAATGGTGAACTTTTAGGGTGAACGGCATAAGATCTATTTTTTACCTATTACAATTAATTATCTATTTGAAAACATGATCCACTGTTAAACCCCTGTTATCGTCTCATCTTGTGCGGCCTAGACATTTATGTAACATAGCTTGACAAGTTTGAAAGCTAATATCAGCGGAGCAAAGTCGGTATTCCTAAGTGTGACTAGAGCGTTTCGAACTCTTGACCGCCTTGGCAAGGGAATCCGAATCCAGAAACTGGGACTGGCGCGTTCGATGAGAGTTTTCCTTTTCTGAGCTAACATTGGTTTCCATATCCTAAGTTAAAGAAATATCTTTTGAATTTAATCGTTGTTTCCTTTTCAGCTGCCTATAAATCCATATCCCGTTTGCTCCACCAACTGGCATTAGCAGCTGCACCAATAGTTAATGTTATATTAGTCTGACAATGGGAAGTGTTGGAGAAACTATAAAATACTCCCATATAGCTAACTCCTTAGCCTAGATCTTAATATATAAGGTGTGGAGCCACTCCACTCATTGCCAATTGGTTTTGAGTTGGAAGCCTACACACTTCTATCATGGTATCAGGCCACACATTTCTAACAGGTAGGAAACCGTAGTTGGTTCTGGTGATGAAAGTGAAACCATGTCCCTAGTTGGTTCTGGTAATAAAAGGAAAACCATGTCCCTAATTGGCTTTTCCATTACTACAGCGACAGCAGTAGCAGGAATTGGTGGTGCTGTGAAAAGTAAAACCGAGCAGTCCATTACTACTGCAGCAACACCTACAGAGATGAAGAAGACGAAAAGAGTATACAGAAAAAAGAAGCACCTTCATCATGATCTAATTCTGGAACAAATACTAGCCAAGGTTCCCGTTAAGATTCTGCTGCGTTCCGGTGGGGTTTCGAAATCCTGGTATAACTCGATTCATAATGATAATAAACGCTTAACTGACACTCACTTTCTTCAATCGCAAAAGAAACCCGATTTACTCTTTAATCTTTTAAATATTAAGGATAGGGTTACTGATACCGGTAAGGTAATGATTGGGAGTCATTTCTTCAAATTGGCTTCCAGACCTGTGCGAATTCATACTGATTATATGTGCTTCCAGAGGTTCCCGTACTCATCCTATTCATGCCTCTACCAAGGAACTGGTTGGTTACTGCAATGGTTTCCCTTGTATCTCATCATCTGGGGGTATTTATGCAGCTGAATACGCAGTTCTGCAAATATACAGGGGTGAGATTATGTATATCACCTGCACACCCATTGTTAACCAACGTAAGAACAATGCCCAAATTATTTGTCATGGATTTGGATTTGATTCCTTAGCGAACGAGTACAAATTGGTAAGTGTGTATCGTACCTCTCAGGAGCTTAACCTCATTGTGTTCACATTGGGAACTAAATCATGGAGAGATGTCACTATGCAAGCACGCCCGTGTCAGTTCATGGTCTTCCTATTACTCGTATAAAAATAGGGAAAATAATCGTTTGATCTTTTTTTAGGTGGTCCCAAGTCAGTTTAGTCCTTTGGGAAAACGCCTTCACTGTTAAAAATATAAAACAGACAAAAATACCCTTTTGTGTTCATTTTTTCTTATTTTCTTGTAGCAGTTCATTCTGTGTGATGAACCATCAAAGTTCATTCTTACAAATGAAAACCTAATAAAAACCAAATTAAATCTCATATGAATGAACTTCATTATTTCATTAAAATTCTACAAAATTTTCATTATTAAGAACAAAAACCTATATAAAACCATATGTCTTCGTTGACAGAGGTTCATGGGATTTTCATCCTTTTCTTGTCTAGTTATTATCATGCATAGTTGTGCTACCTATGAGCATATCAAGTGACAAATTTTGTGTGTATGACGTGAAACATGTAACATGATTATTTTATCATTTGAACCTGTGGTCTATCGAAACAATCAACATGGCTGATGTTCTCAAACTTTCTTGAGAGGTTTTGAATGGCTCCCGCTCTTCTTTTTTTGGTAAATTTAAATACATTTTTTTTTTAGAGATGATGCGCCTATTGGCTACGGCTTGATCATCTTTCTGCTATGGCCTGGAACATGTGCATTGACACACTAGATGATTATCATGGTTTTCTATCTTGTGAAATTTTAAAGTGCAGCGGCATTTTATGAGTTGGCTCCAAGAACTTCATCGGTTTCATTCCAAGTTCGTATACTTATTTTCTTCCTTTTGCTATGAATACACTTCTACTTGGGTTGTCAATTTTGTATATGGAAGCTGCCAACTTCAGCCATTAAATCTCATTCAGTTGTATTCACAAGTCGAACACCCACCACTAACCTGTTTGTGATTTGTGATGTCCTATACTTCTGAAATTTATTCCACTGTGTCAAGACAGAGGAAGATAAAACCTAGTGTTGACTGTTTTACTAGATTTTAAGTGATGGGAAGAAAAAATATCATCATTACACAGAACTATAAATCTAGGCAGGTCTAAGCAAGGGTGTTGGGAACTTGGGAAGATTGTATAGCTAGGGACCTTGGGTGGTAGAAAGTAGTGAGTCTTGTGACTAGGGAGATTCGAACTCTGAACCATCTCAGAAAAGGAATCCAGAAACTGTGACTAGCGCATTTTGAATGTCTGTAGTGTACAGGATGGGTATTGGTTGGTTTAGTCCCACAGCGTTCATATTACACAACAGAGATTGGTTTAAATAGCTTGAGCCTCATAATTATACAGAGAAGATTCGCTTCCAAAAAAAAATTTGGTTTTTGTTTTCCGTCCTCTCATTGATTTTTTTTTCCTCCAAGTCCTCTCACCACACCAAGTGTTGGAGTTACGCTCCTCTTGCAATGCAAAGAATTCGGGAACGCGTGAAACGCCCAACGCGTCCAAAATCGCCTCTAAGTGGGGTTTGATCCCAGAAATGTTGACAATAACAGCACAACACCATTGTTGGAGTTACGCTCCTCTTGAATTGCAAAGAATTCGAGCCTTAGATGTGACTCACCGGGTAATATGGCACCCGCCTGCATTTGCTGATGGTATAGCTAGTACAATTACTAGGAAGTGCATACCTAATTTACAGAGTACCGAGTTGAGCGCTTACAGGACCTCGAGCATAGAGCAAACACACAAGGTGGAATTTTGTCTCCGACTAGTGGAAGCATTTGCTAATCTACAAATAAAAGATGTGGATAAACAGTAATCTTGGGTGAGTAAGTCTTAGAATTTGCCGTCGTTTTCTTGACTATGAACAGGACTTGATCTCTCCACTAGTAATCACAAATAATTCAAAGAATTGAACAATGATATTAAATAACAAGACAATGACAAAACCCTGCAATCCATTCATTCCTCCACACTAGGTGCAGGGGAACACTATACAAAAGGAAAAAACTATTTTCTAAGATGAGAACATAGTTTTTATTATCTCCAGTCTTTGTTTGTTGAGGTTACAAAATACAGTCATTAGCTCTCATTCTTGAACACCAACCTCGTGATCGACCCTCCAGTAGTTAGTATCGTTGAACTCCAGTTTCTCTTCCCCATCTTTATCCATGTTCTCATTTTCACGCCCAGCATTTGGCGTTAAGTGCTTCTTCAGTGGCCCTGCTTCATCTACTATTCCCTCTTTCAATGCTTGGTCCATAGCCCTCTCTGATCCCTCTAACTCCATACCAACAAACCCAACATCTTTTTCAGATGCAGTTGGCACACTGGTAACTTCATTTTGGCATGTCCCCAGTTGCCCATTGCTAGAGACATTCGGGGTACTGCTACCATTTGACAATATATTACCATTGGGTAGGGAACTCTGCTCATTCTCATCCGACTGATCAGCCTGCAAATCCGAAGACTCTCGCCATCCAACCCAATCAGGTTGACTAACACCGAATGGATCATCACCGTTGACAAAACCCAGAGCCCCACCAGGAGTACTTGCTTTCTCATCCCATGGTTTAGGGTCAAAATTATCGACCCCATTGGTTGCAGTGTTTTTGCTTGCCTCATGTGAAAAACTTGTACTGGATCCTGATGGCTCATCGGCAGAAGTTGCTGTGCTGTTTACCAACTCCTCATCCTCACCAACCACCACGTCATCATCACTACTGCTGCTCCCACCATTTGCTCCATTCAAATTGACTTCATCCAACTTCTCTTCAGAAGTACTTAAAAGGTCACTATGAATTCCATCATCTTGGAAAGCAAACCAGTTCGAATTTGTAAACAAACTGTTAAAATGAAGGGGAAACAAAAGACAGGTGTCAGAAGTTAACTAATGATAAGTCCCAACAAAAAAAGAACACGATAGTGCGTCACATTGTTTGCTATACATCAGTAGGCCACATTTGTTGCTATACATCGTTGCTATACATCAGAAGGCCACAAATAAATATGCAAATTAAAAGCACATGCAAGTATTTCAAGAAGTGGTACCTCTGCTGGTCATCACCAAGCCTCAGTGATGAGATCACTACTTCAGCCGATTCATCGTCAAAATAAACATCCTGCAGTTGTTAAATAGATCAAGAAATATCAACAAAAGTAAACATAAATTTCACAATTAGACCAGTTTCTGTGAACAGCTAATGTGTTTTAACTGTATTTGAAACCTATCATTGCATCACTCTTCCTATTTCCACCCACACATGGACATCCCTTTCGTTGAGAAACTATCTACAACCTAATTGTAACTAGGCAGACATAACCAGCAACTAAAATACACATTTATATCTGCTCTCTCTTTAGCATAATTGACTATATTACCTCATCATCTCGCTCAAGAGATCCGTGCACCTGAAAGCAGCACATTCAAAATAACAAATTCAATTCATTTGGAGATGAGATAGAGAGAGAGGGAGGATGTAGGATGAGGTACCTGTTCGGCATCATCATTTTCATAGATGCTGTATCTGCTAAATGCCTGGCTTAGGTTATTTGCTAGGCCTGCTACATCATCCTCCTCATCGCTGTCTCTCATCCTATCTTGCAATGCGCTTGGGCGGCTGCATCAGTTAACAGAACAAAAGAAACGATTCAGACATCAAATTATACGAGAACAAAACAAATGGAAATATTTTATGCGTAAATGGTAACCAGATCTTAGAAAAAACACGTTTAAACTTCAATAAACATTGGCGACGCTTGGAGAATACAAGACAAAATTCAAAGAGAACATTAACAGTTTTTCATGATACAACTACAATACGGTAAGAAGCATACCCACAGGCCCACCGGTTGACATTTTCTACATTGTTACGCTCTTGTAAGATACTTGTTTGCCAACTAATCCATTCATCATTTTCCTGCACACAAGTGAATGCAAATCAGATTTATTAAGTACACCCTATGCTTGGATAGTTCTTGTTAAAATTAATTTGACGGTAGACCTTGTTCTGGAAGTAAGAATGAACACACTTTAGCTGACTTCTACGAGGACAAAGGGTTTTGGAACTAGTATAAGAGTTCATTTCTACGAGGACATGGGTTTTGGAACTAGTACAAGAATGAGGTAATGTAGACTCAGTTATATGAGCGAAATTTAAGTAGAAAATAATAAATTGATTGGAGGAAGTTCAATAGATTACTTTGATGTTTAATCGTCTGAAAAAACTAAACTAACAGATGCAAGAATTTCTTTCGCTGCACTTTTTTTCCCACAGGGATGTTGCAAAATCAACCAGACCCTAATTCCAGAAGTAACAACAGACCATAATTTAGCTGATTTTAGTTGGGGCGAGGTTTAGTATTTGACCAACTATGCAATTCGACAATATACACCAACAAAATATGAAGTATAAAAGAATTAGAGCAAGCTACAATTAATATGTGACATTGGAAAGCAAGAAAATCATTGGTGATACACTTTGCTGCTGTTTAAAGGAGATCTAAATCATCTGCAAGAACATATCATAAAGATTCGCAAAATTTCAGCTGTGTACAGAAAGGAACAGATGTATACATAGTAGTAGTACAACTAAGGAGCAAGAAGCTGGTCCTCTTTTTTAACCATTGAGTTACTTTTCATGCGTACCAACAGTGAGATTTTCTATTTTCAATTTTCATTGGAAGGACGGCAGAAGTAAATCAGATCACCATTGATATACAGAAAATATAACAGACTCACTGAGAGGCATGGTATACTACCTAGGAAGATGAGTCATCTATCAGGGAATGCTTTAAACTAAAACCCATGCTTCTTATAGGACGCATTGGTGTAAACTGATTCTTATTCCTAAAGAGTACACTTCAAGGGAATATAGAGTGGATTAAAAACGAAATTCAGCTCACAAGGAAATTAGATTCTTAGCATAGACAATTGTGCACTGTCACCAACCTGTAAGTATGCCTGGATGTGACTGTTGCCATTTCCCAGCTGAATAAGCTTATTAGAGATACGTGTAATGTGCCCAAGATTACCGGCTCGAGGTACTTGCTTTCCAGCGGAACATGAAGTCGGCTGCAGGTCAAAAATTGATTTCATTCTTGCTTTAGATGACTATTCTACTCAGCTAATGGCATAGATCAAAGATTCACACTGTGCTGTACATAAAATGAAATACAAGAAATGCAGAATCAAATCTAATTTTCAATAAATTGAGGAGTACCTGATCTGAACCACCAGAAAGAATGGGACTTTGGTCCGCTTGTAGGATTTTACCCACCACATCGCAATCTTTAAGCAGATGATCAACAACGGTATTATCCTTGCTCTCCAAACATGACAAGATGATACTTTCTACCTGATGATGCAACGCATTATGAAATGGGTACCTGCATGATGTATTTTTATGGATCACCATCATTATCAACGTTTTGCCCCTTAAAACATGCTCCAGAAAAACATAAGGAACCAACAGCTTACTCAAAAAAGAGTTCAAGGATTCTTCGTATAGCACCCGAGCTAACCAACTCCTTCTCAGCAATTTCATTACCACTCCTCAACAATACCGCAATGAACTCTACAATCTGAGACCAAGCGCATATTAGAACTAACCATATCAAACAAAAATCAGAGAGACACTTATGGTTTTAGAAATCCTTGTCTACATGAATCAAAATTTAAAAAATATAACACACAGTAAAGGCTACCTTGAGGCGATGCTTCCCAAGGGGAGGCTTTAGTTCGCCATATGTGGTAGGTAACACCTTACTATCAGAGCATACATTCAAAAGCTTAAGCAAGTCTCCTGCACATAAACGGAAGAACGGAGATATAAGATGCAGTAACGAAACAGCAGTAAGAATGCTTTCCCAAAAGTAAGCCAATCAACATCCATTCATTCATCATATACAGATGCGGTCAAAGACTAATGAAGCAACAAGAACTAAACAAGGAAAAATACAATAATATCAAGCATGCATTGCAACAAACAACCGGCACTTGTGAAGAGTGAAAACTAACAATGCAAACCATACCAGACACACAAAATAAAACAAGGGAGATAATGCACGGATCTAATATTTCAACAAACAGAAGAACCTGCCCCGCTTGCTTTATGGAGAACTAACACACACCACAGGGGTATCTCACATGTGTACCCATGTCACACCCAAATATTGAAGAATCAGATACTTATCCAACCAAGAAAACAACGGAAGTATAAGAATTCAGCATGCTGCTTCAAAGCTTTCCAGGAAAACCTAATGTAACAACACCATAGAATATACCGTGTTTGGCTCATAAATGATGAGCCACTGAAGAGTAAGTTGCACCCAACATTTTCAAAGCACAGAAGTTCCCAGCCTTCCATTCCATAAAGAAAAACATAACTGAAAGAAAAACAAAGACTTAAAAAAGAAAAATTATACACCAATAGGTTGCAGGATTTCACAAGCATACAGACTCGAACCAAACAAGCATCAGGGAAGGTTTAAAATTTTGCGTGAATATCTACAGTGCAGAACAAATTAAGCATCAGAGAAACGCATACCGAAGATGATTCATGAGTATATGAAGGCAAGATACAAGAAAGCAAAGAAGAGCATCCACTACAAAAATAAGTAACATTCACTTCACAAAATAACAAACAACCCATGCAAAATATTTGCCCTAATCATCATTAAGACAAGAACATACCAAGTTTTGGCAGCATGGCACTAACTGTCTCGGGATTAATAGGAATCTGTGGTTCGTACAAATGTTGACTTCGAATAGAGTGAACTAATGGAGAATAAGTTGCTCTTTTGGAATCCAACAACGAGATACACACAGAAAGTGAGTCTACAAGACCAGATTTAGACTGTGTATCTTCCAGGGCATGACCAAATATTCTTTCAACGAAGCTGCATATGAATTTGTGGAACACCAGACTCTTTAGCATATTATCTACTGACAAAAGAAATCAGGGATTACGAAAATAATAAATACATTAAAACAGAAACGCCAACCTCGGGCTAGAGAGTTTAACAGATAGAGCTGATGGCGCGTTACGAGTAATGGCACAAAGTGTTTCTGCTGTATTAGCGTGAACCTCGGGAGAACTCTGAATCCATTAAAAACACCGTAAATGTAAGGCTTTGTACTCTTCCGCAAAAAATATTAACCATTTCTTCGAAATACGAGATTTTGAAACTTACTGATGGGTTCAGTTTATCCACAATCATTTCTAGCAAATTGCTATTAGCTAGCCACTCCATCACGTCCATGAAATTAGGATAGATATGATCATCAGCGCCAACAAGTCGAATCAACACCTGCAGATGACCACCTCGTTAAAACTCAGGAGACTATCAACCTTATCCTTACCGGAGAAGTAAATGTTACATATATCCCACATTAAACTTCTGCGCGGGAAATTTTGAATTTGTTATTTACCTCCATGATGGATGTGATTCCTATCAGATCAACTAGCTGCCGGAATACATCCTGATGAGCCTAAATATTGAAATATTTGGTCAGTCGAAAAAGTAGTATGGAAGAAAATCTTATCAAAATATGAAATATCTATATATATAAAGAGGGAAAGGAATAAGTGTCCTTACTTGGACATAGTTCATAAGTGACACTGTCTTCCGCAACATAAGGCATACAACAACCTACAGCGCAAGATTAAAACTTCAATTGAGTGAATTTTTGGGCAAACCCAGTAAGTTACAAGTCTAGTAAGGAAATACAGATTAACTTAACAAACAATTGACGAATACCGTTTACCTTGCTAAAATACCCAGCTAACAATGAACTGTGTGGGTGGTTTGGTTCCAAGAAAGAAAAGAGTAAATCCATCAGCTGCAATTCCAAGAAGACACAAGCAAAATCAGAATATCGGGCCAATTTTTACATTAGTGATAGACTTCCTGGACTATAAAAATGATGGACGCATACCTCCTCATCCTCCACCAAGGTTTTCAGAATAACGTCAATTTCACATGTAAATACTTCACATGCAATGAACGGAAACCTACATCATGAATGGAGAAGATAAATACAAAAGTTCGCAGAAACCAATAGGTTTCATGGTTTCATATTTACACCAAATAGAACATTGACTGCTTATAGTCCTAGAAGATCTGATTTCCTCCGGGTTAAGAATTTTACTTGAATGCTCGCTTGCTTTCAGCATCCTCTGGTGCTTCCTCAACAATGTAACGCAGCAACTGCTCTACCTGAGCTCTCTCTCTTAAACTGGAAACATATACAAAAGATAATAAAAATCTATTTTGGTCAAATTTGAAACTAATCAGATTGGTTTAACATGAGATGTCAACCAACATACAGATAAAAGAACATTGCAACCAATATAGTGTTCTGATCTTTATATGAGTAAGACGTTACAACCAATTTCATATCAAATATAGTGTTAACTACATCCTAATTACTCATACTCTTACAAAGTTCCACCAACTGTCAAACACGAACATCAGTGATACATCATTCCACGGAAGTTACTACAACAAAACACAAGCTGGCTACATAGATCTTTACGACCATCACTGGCATCACATTTTTTAAGTGGTCATATTTCATCCAATCACCACCAGCAGGTATTATCAGTGGTTACTACCAACAACTCTTCTTAGTTTCAAATGTACGAATTATGGTTAACACCTCTTCTTTATAATATTCTTTATCAACGATCAACTATATATAGTTCTTGCTTTTCAATGTATGTTCTTCATAATGGTAGTAATAAGGTGAAATTTTATATGAAAGTTACAGCCTGCAAAGAAACAAAAAAGATAAGATCATAGAAACTTACAAATTTATAAGTCGACTGTTTAGAGCTTTGCATTCTTGAATGACCTCTTCTTCATCCAGGAGCTCCTCCAAAGTAAAATCTTCCTTGTCTAAAACTGATTCCACCTGCAAAATTTTGATAATGAAACAATGAGAACAGAGTCGAATGACATAAAAAACAACGCACCAGAACCGGACTATGTGTGACTATCTGGTTTCCCAACTTTAACCCATTGAAATCAAACTAGTTATACGTGCTTTATAAGCGAACAAACTAACACATATTAAGTACTTTACCAGAGACATCTAACTGTAAAAGAGTGAAACCATCTAATTCCTAGTACTGTGCACTGCCACTATAAACCCATTCAAGAGTTTAGCAGCTACCGTGAAGTTACAGTGACATGGGAAGTACAGAAAATTCAGTATAACGCCCAACAGACTGGCAGCAAAGAATACATAACTATGTACTTGTAAATGTAATACAACATGAAAAAGGAAAGGCAACTCTTGACACAAACCACATTTATCAATCTAAATATTCTAACTCAATCAGATTAACTAATACACTAAAAACACAAATTGGCTCAATTCAAATCCCTCAAAGAATACCGTCATCCCTAATTAATAAAATCAAACTTAAAATTCTTAACTAATGTGAACCAAACAGTTAACTAACTCTACCTTATCTAATCTCTCCAATAAAGCCCCCAATAAATATAAAAAACACACAACATAAATAACCTGAAAACTAAAACACCATAATTTCAAAATCCCAGATCCCACACTTAACCCAATACATTCCCTAATATCACAACGACCCCAATAATGAATATCAAACCCTAGTTCCCAAATTAACCAAACAAAAACCCTACTTAAAAACCCATCCACCAACTAATAATAGCAGCAACAAGAAGCTTAAATTCAACCACAAGTTATCATAAAATTTCTTCAAACAACTTACAGGAGAGGAAGCAGAAAGAGCAGTCATACGCCAAAACATCTTGTCCAAAGCTTAATCTGATGATCTCTCTGTAAACCCTAATTTTTGAGATTCAAAATCGCTTCCCCCTTGGCAACAACAGTATGAGAAAGAAGAGTAGTTTGGGAAGTTGGAAAAAAATATGAAAACCCTAGAAAAGAAAAATCTACTTTACTCACATGTAAAGTACTCTTACTAGGAGAAATTGATGGAGAGAAAGATAAATTAAGCCGACAAAAAAACTTTTTATTTAGTAAATCGCTCGCTCAACAAATTTTTGATATTTTAAACCAAGTGGGTGACGAAGAGGAGAAAAAGAAATTTCGATGTGTGAACCACGTAATAGGGTTTTCTTCTCATAATATCAACGGCAGAGAGGTGACTCGGACACTTTTTAAAAGTATGCATCCGTAGCAGGAATTTAAGCTACCTACTTCTTAAAAGTAGAGCGTACGGTCCTCCCTATGTTAGGATCATGGGCTAATATTTTCCGAAGTCTGATATAGCAGTGTTGGGGCATTTGCGGGATCCAAACTATTCCAAGCTTGGAAGTAGCAATGTATGGGCATTTATAAGATCCAAACTATTCCAAGCCCAGAAAAAATGTGATTTCTAAGTTGGAGCTATCCACGTTTTTCCGTAAACCATGTTGTAAAGTTTTATTGGAAGAACTCTTGAAAGCCAAATTAAAGTGTGAAGATGAAATGGCGTTCATTTTTAAAGGAGAGACATTCAATCATGTAATTGATATTGTATGGAAATCTGATAATATATTTCTAATTGTTGATCTTGTGGGCCAAGATGGAGGGTCAGTCATTTTGAAGTTTGGAACCTATTTTATCTTCCACCATTTGACTTGTACTTTTATGATCTATTCCAAATAACGAGGTGGCGTGGAATTTATAAGATGAATATATTTCACCATTAATGTAAAATCCTAGCTACTTCAAGATTAGGAAAAACGTGGAATGTTAAGTCTAATGGCTTCCGAGTTGGGGTCATCCATCCTTTTTCCAAGGCATGTTCCAAAGTTTCAAAAGATACCTTAGAATCCAAACCAAAACTCCAATCTGAATTGCACTAAGCCCCATTCTGATTTGTGCTCAATCTAGTGGTTGATTTTGCTTTTAAATCTGATTGTCCCTTCCTAATTGTCGATTTCGTTGGCAAGGATTAAACGAAATTTGGAATGGCATTTCTCGCAATTTGGATTGGTGTTTTGAAATCCATTTTACCTTTCACCATTAGACTTGGATTTCCAAGATCGACTCCTGGTATTATAAGGTTCACCCAAATTAATTTTTATATAGAAAGTTGGAAATTTTCACATACGCATCAACTAATTAAGAATAAGAATCGAAGATAATGTGTATTGGGTGTTACAATCTCACCCCTTAAATTGGGGTCATCCCCGACACTAGAGTATACAAGTCGAGATCTTCAGCGTTTTCTGGCACTCATGATGCCAGTACCTGACCCGACCTGTCCGGCGTACCTTCCCACCCTCGACAAGAGACCCGTTATAGGCTCTGATATCATCTTTAACAACCTGATCTCATATACATCAGCCAACGTTGTCCCCGCTTAGCCAGTGTAGTTGTCCACCAGTATGGGGGTTTTGCACGGGCAGCGTTGGGTAATTCGTCAGCTTCTCAGGCGGTCAGCCATCTTGAAATTGCTCCTAGCCCGAGCTTGCTTAACTTCGAAATTTTTTATACTGCTGAAGTCATCGATCCTAAAAGGCCTCGGTTGATTATATACAACTAATCGTTATTTATGTTCCATTGCCACGTGATCGTCCTGGGTGTTGTGGGACCCACCCAGCCAAACGAAAGGTGTCACAATCCCATCATTTTAAATGGCGTTATCCTTGACTCAATAAATATAACTCAGATTTATGACATCCCATGCCCCTTACTCGGGCACATGAATCCATCAGTGGCTTCGATACCATTTTTAAGGACCCAATATCGCACAAATCAGCCAATACTATCCTCACTTGTGGTCATCTAGTAACAACATCCCAGGAGGTCAGCTGTCCCTGATTACTTCTACTCAAGCACGCTTAACTGCATAACTTTTTTCCAATCATGGAGTCAATTGTGCTAAAAAATACTCGGTTTTTGTTTAGGATGTATCACTACTTATATTTTATTCGGTCAACCACTGCCGAATATTGGGTGTTATGCACCATGCCAAATTTATACAGAGAAAAAGAATTAACTAGTTTTCAGTTTAACAAAAAATATAAGCATACCTGAATACTTTTTGTTAAATTCACTCTTCTCACCTTTGCATTCCTTCTATTTAACTGCAAAATATATAATGTGTATAGTTATTAAACACTACATCAGGCTTATACAGTCCACTAACATGCCTAATACTACATTAGACGAATGAATCACCTTTATATGAGTATTTTCCCACTGTCGTTGTGAAATTCAACTAACCATATGCAAAAAAAAAAAAAAAAAAAAAACTGGGAAAATATATGAGATCTTGTCCAACACTATTATGAGCCCTTGATAATCTCTCTGTAACAATTATGAACAAATAAGGAGAGAATGGATCTCTTTGCTTGATGGTTTCAAAAGGAAAATATCAAGAAAAAAAATTACCGAAAAGTATAAATGTTTTGGATACGCATAACGAGAGTACATTACTTAATATAACTTTTTTTTGTGAGGTCATTAATAAATGTTTATTCAAGCCTATAAAAATACTTGGACATGTCAAAACTCCATTGTAAGATGAGGAGGGATCCGTTGACAGCCCCGTATTTTACAGGTTTTGATAGGTTCGTCTTGACCGTTAGATAAAGAAATAAAGACGGCCGAGATCTTTTCATATAAATCGGTAAAATCCGGGTTACCCAAAACCCACGACGGAATATTATAACTCAAAATAACTTTTTTGGTTTCAGATTTTCTCCCTGCTCTCTCTCTCTCGTAAAATCTATCATGCTTCTTCTTTTTTAGGCATGGAAATTGATGTTCAGATTTCAACTAGATGTAAAAATCAACAAAAGGAGTCGAAGATGATTTCAATCGTTTTGGCTCATATTTTGGGTTTGTTAACGGGTGTTGTTCTGACTTCTGATTAATCAAACAAGCACAAATCTTTGAACCCACAGACCAATAAGTGACTCCTATTCTTTAAGATCAAAGAAACCCAAAATTATTTTGTTGTTGTTTTTTTCCTTTTTTCTTGATTTTTCATTGGTCAAATTAGCATTTACAAGGTAAGAATTTGTGCAAAGGGAAAAAACTAATTGTGGCCAAGCTTACAATACACCTTGATTTACCTTGCTTATACATATACCTTGATTTACCTTTCTTATACAATTTCACTCATGAGAATTACTCAAAATTTTGAATGAATATCGTTGAGTTGATGATAATCTTTCAAAGTTCAGTTTCGGTGATGGATTATTAGCCTCTCACTGATGACAAATTTATGACCATCATCAATCGCTTACTTTATTTACCAATTTCCATTAGCTACTCACATCTTCATGATGGATCATGACATTTCACAACATCAAGAAAAGGTTCGTAATAATCAACCTAGATCTTAAGTCCTCTGTGTCTGGAGAAAAGAGATAAAATGATCAGTTGGTTAGAGCGAGAAAGTGAACTCGAGATGTAAAAGATCGCCCATATTTTATTACGGGTATCAAGTGACCCATATTTTTATGGAGAGATCTATATCGTTATTGTGTTATCATTGTTTCTTCATCGAACGGTGGAGAAGACTCTGTCAAAAATTGTAAGATATGGGCATGTCAATGGATCGCTCCTCTTGTAAGATATCCTACTCTGCTTACCTTTCTTTCCACTGAGTACACAACCTTTGTGACCAAATTCTTCCTACCCCTTTGTCCCACCTAATCACAATATGACACATGTACATATTATCGATTATTATAAAACAATTTAAATATATTGAATCGGTATAGTTACATCAGTATGGAATTAAAAAGGATAAACATGCGAAACCTAGATACTTTTCGAATACCATTTTTTATGTAGGCACAATTGGGGGATACCTCCACAAATTGGGGATACTCAAAAAATTAAAAATTAAAAATATTATGAAGTAATTGAAGTACCCCTTATCCAAGTGTGTTTGGGGGATACTTCAAATAATATATTTTGATTAGATGAAAAAGAAGAAGGATTTTGGAAGATTTGTGTGATATGAGAAGGTTTAAATTGATTTTAATGACTCCTAATTGCAACCTTTTGTAGACAATCAAACTTTTATCTATGAAAAAACCCCAAACCAAATCCCAATTCAAACACTAAGTCAATCAATTTTTGATTTACAGAGTCACAATCGGTATTGTATTCATCCGACAAAACAATACCGACTAAACTTTCGGTATTGTATTCATCTGACAAAACAATACCGACTGTTAACCTGCTACTGAAATTCAAATTCGATTTTTAAATAAAATTTCGACTTTTTTTTATAACCTAGATGGTTTTGATTCAAATCATTTTGATTATCATAATTTGCGTCGCTACTCAAAATGATTTTTTTGATAACCTAAATCAAAAATCATTCATTATGATTTGTGTGATTTTTTTGATGGAAAAGAAAAGTGAAGAGGGGATACTAAAAAAAGTAGGTTTTTAGTTTTTATTTTTGAAAAGATGAGGGTACCCAAATACACCACAATCTCTAATTTATCCACTTATAAATCCTCTTACCGAAAGTGATTGTCTATGGAAAAAGTCGAGACAATACGACAATTCGGTATTCACACTTTGTGTGATCGTCTATGGATACGAGATCGAGACAATACAACAATCAAAGTGTGATTAATTGATAATAGGTTCGGACTTAACCAAACTCTATAGGATCACTATCAAGTAAAGCGGAGTTAACGTTTGTGTAATTTACTTCAAATTATAATAACAACAATTAGAATTGCGGAAAGGAAAAGTAAAAGACACAACAAGATTTTGTTAACGAGGAAACCGCAAATGCAGAAAACCCCCGGGACCTAGTCTAGAATTGAATACTCTCAGAATTAAGCCGATATACAAAATATAAACAAACCTTCGTATAGTTGATACCAAGCAACTAAACCTAGTTCACTTAGTTTCTTCAGTATCCCTACGCTTCCGACATTCAATAAGTGCACGCACTGAAACAATTCCTTTGGATCGTATTCCAAACAGTAAAGGAACAATAAATCTGTTTGGTAACAACTCTCTTGATTCTTTCCAGATAAAGATATCTCAAGTCATATGCAATGGCTCTTCAGTTTAAACTAATAAACTCCTTTGCCTGGTTAGATCAATCCAATCTCTATTACCTAAGTAATAAGATTCGGATTTGTAACAATCAAAATAGAACTCAAGAAAACTATTAGGTGTTACCGATCTCATGCAACTAATCAATCGAATAAATCTGATTCTAGTTGGATACCAGCCGATCAAGGTTTGTGCTACACAAAGATATGAGAAACCAATAAGAAATCTTCTTCATCTTTAATCTTCAATTAAACCTGCACAACACCACTTGAATCTCTTGTGATCAATCACGCACAGAACGGAGTCTGTTAATAATGGATTATCACAAGATGTCTTTAGATCTACAAACAATTCTAAAGATCATGTCGACACTTCGATCTAGTTTGAGTGAATCTTATATCATAAGAGAAGATTCTCAAGAATAAACAAACTAGGTGCAATTAAAGTTCAAAAACCGTTAGTCAATCAAGTCAATTGAAAACTAATAAACTATAATTATCTAGTTTCCCACCAACGGTACTCGTAGAGCTTCTTGATCCCACAGAAGTCTTTAAACGAGCGGTCGTAAGAGATTTCTCCTAATTAGGGTACTTTCCTCTCCGAATAGACGGCTCCACCAGAAACAACAAAAAGATGAAGTTTTCCTGGCTCTTAGGATAGTTTGCTAGAAATGCAAACTTAGGTATTTATAGACCAAGGATGTTTGGACACCAAGGAATTTCCAAAACCGAAAGTATTCTCAAGATATGCAATAAATGCCCAAATCGGTTTTCATAATTCCTGGAAATGCTTTGTCCAATATTTTTCGAAATCTCTCAATAGAAAATCTCCA
Organism: Papaver atlanticum; assembly: GCA_023531105.1. Classification (NCBI taxonomy): domain Eukaryota; kingdom Viridiplantae; phylum Streptophyta; class Magnoliopsida; order Ranunculales; family Papaveraceae; genus Papaver; species Papaver atlanticum. The sequence goes on from JAJJMB010016078.1 coordinate 1,729,488, forward strand.
ATTAGTAAATGCACATTACTAATTTTTATTCTCTAGGGATATGCATTTAATTGCTAGTAATTAAAGCATATAAAACTAACAACCTTAATTAAAAGATTCTTAATTTATTTCGGAACGGGATCTCCTTGAGTAATTAAGGAATAACTTTGAACAATAAAAGATAAGAGTTATTGTTCGTGTTCAAAGTATGTTGACATATTTTCTTTGTAAATCATCTTTCATATTTACAATCTTGGAATCGATTATACCACACTTCCAAACAAGTTTAGAATTGGTTCATCTGTATTCCAAGACAACTATGTGATTGATCAAATATGAAATCACAATCATGGGTTCAATTGGTTCTACCAATCACTAGGATCGGTTATACCTTAATATGGATAACTTATGATCAGACACACAAGTTACCAGGACCGGTTACATCAGTTACCAGGATCTGTTACGTCAATTACCAGGACCGGTTACCATATACTCATGGTATTGCTTGTGATCGGTTACACAAGTCAATAGGATCGGTTACACCAATTACCAGGACCGGTTGCACCAATTACTAGGACCAGTTACACCAATTACAAGGACCGATTACACAACACTTTTGTGATCGGTCACACCAATTACAAATATCGATCATACCATCTCAGGTGATTACTTAGGATCGGTTACACTAATTAATCAAAACTAGTCATACCAAATCATATGTCAGGCATTGTGATTAGTGATACCAAGATGCATAACAAGTTATGATCGGTTCTACTAACTCACACATATTGGTAATCCAAAGATATGCAATGAATTACAATACCAATAAGCCTAACGATTTCCCTTTCGATTAATAAAACAAGTTCATGAATGTACTTCCTTTAAACAAATGTAAACATTGTTTCCTAGCGAGATGAATTTATTATCTCTGGTGATGACTGCTTTAGTTAAAACTTGTTCTTATAATCTTTTTTTCAAACTTAGGAAAAGTAATATGGGCTACGAGCTTACAATTCCAGTTGTTGTCACTTATTATGAAAAGAGGAGTTGGTGAATTTCGAACACAAGCATGGTTTTAGAACCACTAATGTGTTTAGAAGCTAAGCCATTGATATTAGCATGGCAGCCTTCTAGGAAATATGAGTTTACTTGTTTTTGCTTCGTTCTGTATTGTTTTGGGACACTGATTTTGCTCAAATCTCTATCTATATATCTATATCGGATATAGAACTTTGTACATTCTTTCTCCATCTAATTCAGTGATTCTATACGGACTATGACCGGTTAATTTGCGAGTGTGACATGAACCGTGGTTCCAGACCACACCAAAACCGTCTCTCTCATAAAAAGTGGGATCCGCCCTTCTGGGAACTAGTGAGGCCCTTTATGGGTGTATTGTGTCTCATTCTCAGTGAGATGAAGGGTTTTCGTGTGATTTGGAACCACGGTCCGTCGAGAATTTTTGCATCTAATGTATACTCATTATTTAGAAGAAGAAAAAAAAAAGGGGAAATTGGTGGAAAATCTAAGCGGCGCTTTTAAAATGGATTTTCGAAAAAATGGAGATGACAATACTCGAGGGTCCGCCTTAAGATGGATTTTCCAAACTTTGTGTGGCGCTCTTGGATTACTTGCCTATGAGGAAAGGAAATTTGTGTGGTCAAAGAAATGTAACATCAATTTCTTTTATTTGATCATGACGTCAATAGACGGATGGATTATATTGATACTACTTATCGTTCTTTTACCAAATCGAGCTTAGTCAAAGAATTTACGACGCCATGAGTACTAATCATGGTATTGCTCATGCAAATTATTGAAGTGGTGTGGCTGGATCACACTTGTTGAACTCGGGGTTTGTTTTGAATGGCCATGAACGAACCCCATATACCATAGCTTTGTCTGACCAAATGTAGAAATATAATGCTACAACCATAAACTTATTTTTCAGGGATTTTCCATCACAATGTAAAATCGTGGAAATTATGGGAAATCATTGTACAGTTGCATAAAGTAATGATCAATGGACGATATTAGGATGTTATATCAATATGGCAACTGGCGTGAAAAGTTGATTCAGACACTAATGGCAAAGTGGCCTAGAAAGAACACACACATAGCGGTGGGACATACATGGTTAGTTGATGAATGGTTTCCATCCATATGCACCTTTTCTCTTTTCTTTTTTGGATGCCACTATGTTTTCATTTGAGACCCCTAACCGTACCAAGTTTCCATCAACTATATCTTTTCATCAGAAATATACCTGTTCCAAAAAGCTAAAAGTAAAAAACAAGAGACATCATTTTGGAAAGAATAACGATATACCTACCATCTCTCGCAGATTTGAAAATCAGGGGATAAGCTGAAAATCAGGGGATAAGCTGCGCTTGCATTTTTGGTCCGTGGGTTCCAACAATATGGAGAGTTGGGAGAAATTCCGGGTTTTTTCCAATTATTTCTATTTGAATCCTATTATTGGGGTTGTAGGGGGCTAGGATTTTGGGGGCTTAAATTATTAATTGGAACCAAAATTTTACAGGGGAGACCAGATTTATATAAAAGTTTAAAAATACCCTCAATCATTTTCACTTATTATCTTTTTACCTTTCCATTAACTAACTAATCTAATTAAAAATAAAATAAAATAACGGAAAAATCATTAAAAGAAAACCGTCCTCCCCTTCTTCTTCATTTCTTCCTCTTCTTCTTCTCATACTTCCCACTTTCTTTTCTTTTTTCTTCTTCTTCTTCCCTTCTTCGTTTTTCAACGATTAATCGTCGATTCAAAAAAAAATCGTCATCGATTAAATTCATTGTATAAAATCATGAAACCTAAGGAAAAACTAGGTCAATCTTCGTCGAATCCACCTCCTTCTGAAGCAGAGAAACCAACTTCATCAAATGAAGATGAAACTGAAGATCAAGAAGAAGTGAATGAAGGAGATGCACCAGCCGCCGAGACTCCTTATATGACAGCAATAAGGTATGAATTGAAAAACCCACTCTTTATTTAAGCGTTTTATTGATTATTCAGTTGGTTTCGAAAATTTTAGGTCTGAAAAACTGTTTCTGAAAATGCTTACGGTTGGGAGTTCTTGTATTCCCAGCCGTAAATAGGCCTCACGGTTGGGATCTATTATTTTCCCAGCTGTGTATATGTCTTACAGTTGGGATGTCTAAGAATTCCCAGCCGTTTGTAAGCTTTACGGTTGGGATTTATAAGAACTCCCAGCCGTAAAACAGTCGATGCATACGAGATTGAGAAATCCTATCCGCAACAAGTTGTATACGGCTAGGTTATTCCTAGCCGTATATTCTCCTATGTTCGAATTTTTTTTCAGCGGTAGTGTTTACGTCTCGGTCTTTCTATCCGTAATATTGTTTCCTAACCGTAATATTTAGTTTCCTAGCCGATTTTATATTATGGCTTGGTTTTTCCTAGCCGTATGTGTTACTCTGCTGAATATTAAACCAGCTGTATTTTCACGTATAGGTTTTCCTATCCGTAATAGGAGTAACCAAGCCGCAAATTATGTTTCCTAGACGTTATTTGTTATACGTCTAGGTCGATTACTTAATTTCCCATCTGTAATTATGTTTACGTCTGGGACTATTCATTTTTCCTAGCCGTTTTCGGTGTCACGGCTTGGTTATGTCAAAATTTCCCAGCTATTTTTTCTTATCTACTTTTGGTTTTTGGTCTTGTTTGTCTTTGAACAGAGCAAAAGAAAAGAAGAAGAAAAGATCACAAGAAGTAACACCTCGTAGTGACCCGACTCCGCAATCTCGTCACACAAAACCATTGGGTGCAAACGCAAGGAATGCAAGTGGAGTTGTGACTAATGGAGAAAGTGAAGGTGGATGAGATGGAGTTGGAACTAGTATTGCTTTAGGTAGTCAAGTTGTAGTTTCCACAGGTGGAGGAAATGAAGTTGGAGTTGGTAGAGGAAGTGAGGTTGGAGTTGCTGTTACTGGAGGAACTGAAGTTGGAGTTGGTGGAGGAAGTGAAGTTGGAGTTGTTGTTGTTGTTACTGGAGGAACTGGAGTTGGAGTTACGGGAGGAAATGAAGGTGTACTTGTTGTTACTGGAGGAACTGAAGTTGGCACTTCTAGTGGTGCTGTTATTGATAAAGGTAAATCCGTAGTTGAGGAGGACAATAAGGAGGGAAAGAAGAAGTATCCACCAAAGAAAGTGCAAGACAAATCATTGATGCTATGGTGTTTTTACCTCCCAAGAAGAATGGGAGACCTTGGGGTGAGCCAAGAGATAGATCTGTCTTGTTTGGTTACTAGTCATCATGGGCTGTTAGGGTATGTGCCGCAAAGTAATAAATCAAACTTAATATATGTTATTTTCATTTTATTATGGATATAATTGTAACAACTTTATATTCTTTGTAGTTTCCTGATAAAGCTATCCCCAAACTAAAGCACCAACAAGGAAGGTTTTGGAAGTTACCTAGCCGTATATCAATCTGATAAACCAAAAAGAAAATGGCTCCTAGTTATGGCTACATATCCAGGCCGTAATTCTGACATAAAGTAACAACTCTTATTTACGGCCAGAAATACCTAGCCGTAAATCTGACACACCACAACCCTGCAGGTTTATACAGAATTACGGCTGGGTCTTCCTTTCGAATTCCTAGCTGTAAACACCTATAATTTCCTTTTGTACCACATCATATCGACTAGTTTTTTGAATTTTGAAAAATAGATCCGTTTGAAGACTGATCTATAGAAGGTTCTAGTTGTTCAACCACTTATTTAAACTTGAAATAACTCCACCTCCATATAACCACCCATTCCAAATCAAAATCACACCTTCTACATCAATAATCTCCACCAAAACTCCTACAAACTCAATGCAATGTACTCAAAGGATAAACCCAACTTTACTTTGGAAGAAGACTTATCTCTTTGTAAAAAAATTGTACTATGCTATCCAAAGAGGGGAGAAGAACGAAGGAAAGGTGGTTTACCAAGTCAATCGTATTGGAGTAAGATTTTTTAAAATTTGTGTAGTGAAACAAGTAACACTAACAACCGTGATGGGGTTGAATTGTATCTTCGATTTTCAGACATACTCAAAAAAGTGGAAGAATATATGGCTTTACTTCGTATGTGCAAGCAACTTCGACTTAGAGGTGAGACTGATGGAGAAGTCGTAGCTCAAGCTAAGAAGAATGTAGAAAATGGAAAGGTTATAATTTCAACTTCGAAGCTCAATTCGCCATCATCAAAGACTTCTTGATACATTGAAAGTGTTGTTATTAAAACCAACTTTGTAATGAGGATCTATTAAGTATGTAATGGGTTTTATTGTGGTCTAATTAATGAAAGTATTACTAATTTTCAATTGTAGTATGTATTCATGTTGAAAATCAAAATTTCTCAACTTACACATTCATTTACGGACGGTAAATATATGTTATCCCAGCCGTAATACAGACTCGTGAGATTCTGGGAAGAATAACGGCTAGAAGTTCTTCACTTCCTATCCGTTTTTCTTGTGCACGGCTGGGAATTCCTCATATCCCAACCGTAATCACTTATTTACGGATGGTTCGACACAATTTCCCAGCCGTAACAAGTAAAATTTTCAGTTTTTTCTTTGATTTTAAACGGATTTGAATCGATAAAATTGATGTAGGGAGTTGATTATAAGGTTATCCCGAGTTTTGTGACGAAGGGTTTCATCATTTTTCTTCAAATTTTTTCAAAAAATTTCACCAAAATCACCATTTTTCCTTCTTCAAAATCAAAATCAAGGAAAAACAAGTTTTGATTTCCAAAAGTTTAATCATTTGATTTGTCTAATCCATTCACTAATACTGATTAGTTAGCTTAATCAATTTAATTAGTACTAATCATATTAAGGGTAGATTAGGTATCACATAAAATACCAGGATAAGGGGCACTATGCATTGTTATTTCATGACCCCATAAGCCCCCAAAATCCAAGCCGTTTTACAGCCTTAATAATAGGGTTCTTTTATTTTAGAGCACGAAACAACTAACTATAATCTATGGGTGGGGAGAGAGGCACTTTAGCCTTTTACTATCCAATGTTATTAAGCTCCCTTAAGGGCAGTCAGATCCTTTTATGGAATAATATCCGAGATATTTCGTGTTATGTGTGCAATCATTCTTCAAGTTATTCCAGTTTTCTGAGATTTGACTTTTAGGCTTAGTCTAACAGGCATGCAAGATCCAAGATTTTGGGTCTAAACCATCGTTTATCGGTTGAATTCCACGGAGCGCTCAACAGTTTTGTTGAGTGTGAGATGGAATCAAGACATGGACATCATCCAGGTTGGCGTATCAGGTTTTCCTAAAATGCCAGATAAAGTAGCGTGTTGTCGAATATTCTAATAAAAATTCCCCCAGACGCCTGTTGAGTACTTGTCTGACGACATCCTGTATGGCGTCCCGATCAGACGGTGATGAAAAACTCAATACAATCGAAATCAAAACTTTTAAACCAAAATCGAAATCATTAAATCAATAAAATCTATCAAAAGTTTTCTTCTTACCTAGACTTAGTTTGGTGATGAAAAACTCCCAAAACACCACCGGTACAATCACCACATCAACTAGTACAAACCTTTCAAAACAATCGCACAAAAAACGGCCTTAAACCCCATCAATCTAACCATGCAAAAGTATGTTTTTGTCTGTGGAAGAAGAAGGAAATAAAAAAGAAAAGAGAATAAAGAGAAGTTATGTGCGATTCGTTTGAGTAAACCTCGGATGCCAACCTGGTTGGCGTTTTGACCGTTCGATTTGGTCAAGACGCCTTCACTGTTTCCGACTGACGTTGTTTGGTCTGGCGTTTTTAAGCAAAATCTTGGATCCTCACTACACTTGGACGTTGAATTTTGATGACGTGTCAGACCCAAAATCTTGAATCTTGGGTGCCAGTTAGTCTAAGCCTTATATCTGAATTTTGAAGTTCATATATCCAGATTAATGTATGTTGATTTCTTGACATTATATCCGACTTTTAAATATCTATGCAAAATTTAATTAACAATATTTTTTTTATGATACTAAATACGATATTTCTTTTTCATAATTTTTTTACAGTTTTTTTTGTACATCGCTCTCATAGACGGCACCAGAAAGTTGTAAAAAAACAAAGGAAAAAAAAAGGTTTTTCATATAACGAAATGGGAAAATATACTCTTAAATGTGTGGTCATTTAAAACTAACTCAAGATGGAAAAGTTTGGTCAAAAGCTTGTTGAAAAACAATAAATAAAAAATAAATTTTAAAGTTTTTAAGAAAATAAATAAGGACTTAGTTTACTTTGTGAATGAAAACCTTATTAATCCCACAACGGGAGTTTCTACTTATTAAGTTGTCTTAAGAAACTATATAAATATTTTGGTCCCACGTCGGGGAGTTCTACTTCTAAAGTTGTATCATATAAACAAGCTTTTCTCATAAGCTTGTTAAGCTTTTTGAGTAATCCGGGGAAAAGGGTTCATCTGTATTTTTAGAGAGACCCAAAGGACAACATTTTCTCTGTTGTTTTCTTAAGCTTTTGCGATTTTCCTTGAGGGTTTCTTCGAAGTTGCCAAGATCAAGTTGAACATCTACTTGTAGATGGTGAAATTTGGAAAAGGGGCAAAAGTGTCATTTCAACCTTATAGATAGAATTCAACTCTCACGGTAGAGATTAATCCCTCAACCATCAAGGCATCCTTAGCCACGATTTCTAGTATGCGTCCTCACGAGACACTGCTGGTCGTGATGTCGTGATTCCTAGCGCACATCCTCGACGAGATACTGCTGGTCACGTAGCATCTGTAGAGCGTAAACGTCCCCGGCATACTTATGAACCAAAACAACCATAATTCCAGCATGTCTTCGCGAGACGCAGCTGATTGTGATGCCATGATTCCTAGTATACATCCTCAACGAGATGCTACTGGTCATGTAGGCTCTGTAGATGGGTAAATACGTCCCCGGCGGACTTATGACCCAGAGCGGTTTGCGTATCTCCTGTAAGCACGACTCACCCTATTTGAGATAAAGGACTGATTCCAAGTACATCATCGCGAGATACACTGGTCATGTTTGCTTTAGGCTCTGACTCGACTTACTGAGGTTTCCGGATAGCTACTAGGACATCCCCGCGAGATACACTGGTTATTCTGCCTCTGGGCCCTTTCGACAGACTCTTAGAAAATCCTTTCGAGATACACTGGTCTTGTTGGCTCATCATATGGACACACAGTTGATTCCTAGCACATCTCTACAAGATACGCTAGTCAAAGACAAGTGAGACAAAGCCTTGTAGAGACATTAATCGGGCATACAAATCTTTTTTATCTCTCTCCAGGCCGAGTCCCAGCTGACCACAGAGAGATACGGATCCGTTAAGAAAATCTTCGAAGAGATTTTGATCCATCTGCAAAATCTCGGAGAGATTCAAATCTCTCTGCAAAATCACGGAGAGATTTTGATCCGTCTGCAAAATCTCAGAGAGATTCAAATCTCTCTGCAAAATCACGGAGAGATTTTGATCCGTCTGCAAAATCTATTTTGATCCGTTCGCAAAATCTCGGAGAGATTCAAATCTCTCTGCAAAATCATGGAGAGATTTTGGGCTGTCCGCAAAATCTCTGAGAGATTCAAATCTCTCTGCAAAATCACGGAGAGATTTTGAGTCGTCCGTAAAATCTCGTAGAGATTCAAATCTCTTCACACGGACAGATTCACATGATAGGCACACTCCTTACCTGGTGCTCAAGCCTATTTCTCATATTCTCAGATACACTCACGGCTAGTAAATTGAGCCTGAACTATACATGGCTATCCAAAAACGTGGATAAGCTCTCTTGAGCTCCGCATGCTCAACAAAGAGACCTACAAACAATAATACAGTTTTTACATGACATATGTGACCGGCCGTGGAGATAGGGGGATCATCCTCAGCTCCTCTAACACTCTGCACACGATTCCTGAGGAATTCTTCATCTTTTCACGTGACTCATGATGTGATTTTCAAAGATGTTGTAGTAATGGTAAATAGGATTCGAACTCTAAGACTTGTGAAGGATTTTTTTTAGACTTAAATTAAATTAAATAACTCAAATAAAATTGTATCAAAT